>JAVTVJ010003955.1:0-13850 GCA_034509425.1 Eopsaltria australis
CCTGGAGCCACCAACCCACTCCTGGAGCCACCAACCCCTGCAAGTCCAACAGGGAATCCCAGCAGGGCCAGGTGGCCCTGAATCCATCACAGATTCCAAACCTGCAGCTGCCAGCCCACTCCTGGAGCCACCAACCCACTCCTGGAGCCACCAACCCCTGCAAATCCAACAGGGAATCCCAGCAGAGCCAGGAAGCCCTGAATCCATGACTGATTCCCAGCATGGAGCTGTGGAACATCAGCCAGTGCCACCACAGGACCTGGGGGATGCTGCACAGGTAATTCCTGCTGGGATCTCTGCAGTTCACACGGGCAGGGTGATCCTTTGGAGTGTCCAAAGGAAGATTTTCCCTCTTTCATTGTCCCAGGGAAGTGTTCAACCCAAAACCTGCACACTCTGGAGATCAGAGCAGGCACCTGTGGCACAGCTCACACCTGGGCAGCTCCTGCTGCTGGGAGTGGAGAAAACAGGGCAGGACAAAGCGGGGCAGGACAAAGGGGGGCAGGACAAAGGGGGGCAGGACAAAGCCAGGACAAAGGGAGGGACACAGTGGGGCAGGACAAAAGGGGCCAGGACAGAAAGCTCTCCAAGTATTCAGTGAGCTCAGAGTCCTTATCAGCGTTCATGTCACAGCTCCCCTCACACTGAGCCACTCTCACACTTTCTCACACACAGAGGGTTTTGACCCAAAAGTCTTGGGAGAGTTTAAACAGGGTGTGTGACATCATTCCCAAGCCCTGGCATTTGTAAACAGCAGAGATCTGGGATGATCCCAGTGCTGGGGAATTCCAAGCATGCAAAGAACCCTCAGCAGCTTGGGAACCACGGGCTGGGGGTGAGCACACCCTGACATCATCCCCAGCCCATCCCACACGTACCTTTTGTTTATCCCCCTGCCTCTTGGGGGTGTTCTCGATGCTCCTGATCTTGTTTCCTGTCACCGTGTTCTCCCGAACCACAACTTTTGGCCCCTCAGGTTTGCACCTGGAGGTGGAAAAGCAGAGATGGTGCTCGAGGTAAGCAGGGAGGTGTACTGGAGTGAGAAAATGTCAGTCTTAGGCAATAATCTTAGGTCCTAAAAACTCCTAAGACCAATAGTCTTAGGTCCTAAAAACTCCTAAGGCCAATAATCTTAGATCTTAAAAACTCCTAAGGCCAATAGTCTTAGGTCCTAAAATCTGTTGCTGCTGCAGTCTGTTACCTCTTTGTGAAATTCCTCCATTCTTTCAGCCCAACGTTTCAGAATTATTTACAAAGCACCTTGACAGAGGCAAAAAAATCAGTGCATGACCAGCATTAAACCTCCCAGTCCTTCCAAAGATTAGAAATGGAAAATACTGGACAGTTAATTAAATTATGTGAGTTTAATCCAGATAATGTAAGTTATATTTCCAAATTCACAATGCCAGTGACTCCAAACTGAGGGGAGGTGGATGTTGCTGTCTGTCTGTGCTCAGCTTCCAACAGGATATGGGCTGAGGGAGCAGAATGGATAAATACTGGGATAGAACAGCAGAATGCCCCTTTAATGCTGCACATTCCACAAAAAACACTTATCCATCTTCCCTTTGGAACACGGGCGAGGAGCAGAGCGTGTAACACATCGTGTGGGAAGGTCCAAAAGCTTTCCTGCCTTCCTCAGCTTGGGAAAACTCAGAGACACAGCTCCTCTCATTGCTAGAAATGCCAAGGCTCTGAGGCAAAAAATCAGTGCATGACCAGCATTGAACCCCCCAGTCTTTCCAAAGATTAGAAATGGAAAATACTGGACACTTAATTAAATCATGAGAGTTTAATCCAGATGATATAAGTTGTGTTTCCAAATTCACAATGCCAGTGACTCCAAACTGAGGGGAGGTGGATGTTGCTGTCTGTCTGTGCTCAGCTTCCAACAGGAGTGTGGGCTGAGGGAGTAGAATGGATAAATACTGGGATAGAACAGCAGAACGTCCCTTTAATGCTGCACATTCCACAAAAAACACTTATCCATCTTCCCTTTGGAACACGGGCGAGGAGCAGAGCGTGTAACACATCGTGTGGGAAGGTCCAAAAGCTTTCCTGCCTTCCTCAGCTTGGGAAAACTCAGAGACACAGCTCCTCTCATTGCTAGAAATGCCAAGGCTCTGAGGCAAAAAATCAGTGCATGACCAGCATTGAACCCCCCAGTCTTTCCAAAGATTAGAAATGGAAAATACTGGACACTTAATTAAATCATGAGAGTTTAATCCAGATGATATAAGTTGTGTTTCCAAATTCACAATGCCAGTGACTCCAAACTGAGGGGAGGTGGATGTTGCTGTCTGTCTGTGCTCAGCTTCCAACAGGAGTGTGGGCTGAGGGAGTAGAATGGATAAATACTGGGATAAAACAGCAGAACGTCCCTTTAATGCTGCACATTCCACAAAAGACACTTATCCATCTTCCTTTTGGAACATGGGTGAGGAGCAGAGCATGTAACACATCGTGTGGGAAGGTCCAAAAGCTTTCCTGCCTTCCTCAACTTGGGAAAACTCAGAGACACAGCTCCTCTCATTGCTAGAAATGCCAAGGCTCTGAGCCCACCACGGCCTTTCAGGAGGTGAAATGAATGTGGATTTTTACAGGTGCTGACCAGGGGCTGATGCTGCAGAAATTCCCCCATAAATTCCCTTTGCCAAAGCCACACAAAGCACAGGGGCAACACCCGGGGTCAGGGCAGGGTTTGCAGCTCTCAGAGGAGCCTCGTTAGGAGATCTTGAGGGACTTCCTGCAAGGCACAAAATCCTGTCCTGAGGATGGAGGGGAACAGCTCAGAGGAAGTAAAATCCCAGCTCAGAGCTAAGGAACAATGCTGGTGCTCAGGGACTCAAAGGGCACGGCTGAGACAGAGTGGGGGGAGAGAAAGAGAGAGAGAGAGGAAGTCAGACAACAGGAGGAAATGGGGGCTGTGTCATTTCCCACAGGAATCCTCCTCCAGCTCCTGCTGCAGCAAGATAAGGCTGCCCCTGGGGCCAGCAGAGGTAGAGCCACTCTGCAATTGTATTTAAATTGATAAGATCAGAGAGGCAGGGAGCTGCAGCCAGGGTTATGTGAGGTCCTTTGCCACCAGGTCACTGGTTTGGATCTGGTTTAGTTTGGCACTCGTGGTCACTTCTCTTCCCCTGGACACAAAGGGATGGAAAAGATCTGTGGCTTTCCCAGAGGATGCAGGATCTGTTTCCATGTGATGTTTCCACCCTGCTCTCGTTGATCCCCTCCCAAGCAGAGCCCCTGTGCCTCCTGCTGCCCTGCAGTGCCATCAAACCCCTGAGTTTATTCCCACAGGAGCAGTGGAGCTGTGGGATACCTCCCTCAGCTGAGCTGTGATCCCCAACATCCCCGTGCTGCACAGACAACCTGGGGAAGGAGTTTTCCCATGATTTCCCCCTGGCTCAGGGCTCCACAGCAATAAATGAGTGAGAAAATAAGGCACTATCCAGCAATTTCCTCCTTTGCTTTCTAGACCTGTCTTCATCTTTTTAATGGATGGGAAAGCTGATTTCATCCCTCTGCCTGCAGGGAGGAGCTGGAGTGGTCAGAGCTGTGCAGGACCTGGCTCCTGCATGTGCCCAGGGGCTACCAGGGAGGCAACTGGGCATCAGCCAAGGCCTCTGTCTGCAGAGCCCTCTGCTCATGGAACTGCAGGAGCAAAGGGAGTATTTCCAAAGGCATCCTGGTTTTCCCTGGCCTCCTTCCTGTCCGGCTCCTCTGACCCAGTGACTTTGCTGCCTGTTCACAGCCTCCAGCACTGCAGGGTCCCCAGTAAGACACAATTCCCTCTTCCAGGGACACAGAGGCTGCCAGAGGAGCCTGAGCCCAGTGAGTACGAGTGAGGACAGCCCTTGGAAGTGCTATGAATCCCACATGGATTTAAGGAAGCCAAGCCTTCAGCAGGTTTGTCTGGAAAAAGCTCTTGCAGGGCTCACAAATCCTGCTGGTTTTCCTTTGTCAAATATTCACAGCACTCAGCAGGGCTAAGGAAAGGTCTGGGAAGGTCAGAGGGGCATTGCTGGTCAAGGTAAAGAAAATTCAGTGGTCTTTAGTCACTTTAAACTTATTTAAGACAATTCAGGTAATACACGAGGTGCACGAGCACAGCCGGGCTCAGAAACCTGGAGATCTTCACTCTGTGAGTTTAGCTCAGGTAAATAGGATGGAGTGGGAAGAAAACCTGCCTGGAAATACCCAACGATTCAGGAACACGTTCAGCCACAGGATGTCACTTACAGGGTGTCTGTGAGGTTGCAGGGCTGCCATTTCCACTCGATCCTGGGCTCGGGATTCCCGCTGGCCGTGCACTGGATTTTCTGTTTGCTTCTCAATTCCACCCGCACAACCTTATCAAAGTCTGTCTCCTTCTCGTAGATCTTGGGTCTCTCTAAAGAAAAAAACAGCCCACAAAAACGCAAATGAGCTCATTTGCATCTATAAAAGGTTTTGAAACGTTTTGCTGGGAGAAGTGATGATCCAGTGAGGCTCCTGATGTTGTGGGGAATTCCCAGCAGTTCTGAAAATATTCCTGCACAGAAACGAGGGTGTTGGTTCTGGTATTTCACAGAGCACATTGCAATGCTGCCACCCTCATCCTAATCCCTTTCAGAGGTTGTTGTGGACCTGCTGAACTTCTGGCAAATTCATGCCATGGAACTTCTCTTGGTCAGGGGCTGCAGGGTCAGGAGCAGCCCATGGACTGTGGGCAGAGCAGCTGCAGTCACCAGCTCCTCAGGGCTTTGGGATAAAACAGCTTTTTCACCTGAAATCTTCCCTTTTCTGCGTGTGTGTAACGTGCACTGGATGGAGGGGAGCAGAAAGCGAGGAAGGAGCGGCGTGGGGAAAAAACCACTTGGAGAGAAATGCCAAGGAATTGTCACCACGCACGGTGTGAATGCCATTAAAAATGTCACGGCGTTCCTCCCATCTGGAGGGGCTGCAAGATCACACCCTCGCGCTGGAAATCTCTCAAGAGCAAACTTTGTGTGACACTTTCAGGGCTGCTCGTTGCCAGCAGGAAAGAAACACTTTGTCCTGTCTCCTCCAGCTCCCACGGGAAGGCACGGAAAGGAGCAAGAACGGGAAGAAAGCCCCAAAGTGAGCTGAACTTTCGCTAACCTCACACAGGCTGGGTTTGGGTTTGGGGTGAAAGCACAGGCTCTTCCCTTGTGCACACAGCTCTGCCCATCCCTGGCCCTATCTCTTTGTGTGCTTCTCATAACAGGAAATCAAACAGATTTATTGGTGGGGTCCCTCCGTGGGACACCCCTGTGCAGCCAAGAGAGGCTGCTCTGCGCCGAGGCCTCCTGACAGGCTGGGAAGTGAATGGAGATTAGATTTCTATTTTTTTGGGCTAACTTATTTTTTCTGCTGTCAGGGAGGCCCCAGATATGTAAATATGAGCTATTGCCCACCTCATCAATCTTGAGCCCTTTCCCTTTTTTTTTTTTAAATAGCCTTTTTTTGCTTTCCAGCCCTCTTAGGAGAGGACTGACCAGGCTGATCCCGTGCCTTGGTGGGACTCTCACTTGGCATTTCTCATGGTCAGGCTCTGAAAGATCTTCTGACCTCACCAGTGCCTGAAAACACATCAGTATTTCCTTCTCCACCCCATGGAAGCGCTGACTGGAGTAGGTTCAGCCATCCTGTCATAAAACACTGGCTGTTTAAAGGACCTGCAGTAGGTCCTGATTGAATTTCCCCTGAGGAACCCAAACTCTGGCCCCTGCTTGGTGTGGCTCTCATTGAGCTGAGCCGGAGCATTCCAAGTGCTTGGAGATTTCTGAGCAACTCACAGCACAAACTGTTGGGGCTAAGGGTGAATTTCCTTAGCTGGCATCTCATTTCCCATCAATAAATTATTTCTGATCGTAAAAAATAATTCTGTAAATTCTCCCCCGAGGGAGAAGCACATTTTTTATTATCTCGGACGTTTTTCTTTTCAGTCTCAGATGCTGTGTTTGACGTGTCTGGACTGACCTCAAAAGTGTGATTTCACTTGGAGAAATGCTCTGAGTTCAGTGTGAAAGGTTACACGAGTGTTATGTGAAAGGTTGCTCGACTGTTGTTTTTTGGCCTGTAAAAACAAAGCTTTGCACACTTGGACAGGGGGACTGGTGTTTGTGTGTGTGAAAGAGCATGGGGAGACAAGGGCTGATCACAGTCTTTTAATATCAGGACAGTTTTCTGTATTCTTGGTTGACTGTCATTTAAATTGTCCTTCTAAAAAAGAAATAATAATTTAACCTGCTCCGATTCTGACAAGAACATACCCGAGTGAGGAGTGAATTCTTCCCTTTACAATTATGGCACTATTAAATATGACTCGAGACCTAAAATGAGTCCAAATAATTATCAATTGAAATAACCATTATTTATGATTATTTTCTTTAAGTGGGTTGGCTGGAAACACTTCCCCATCTGTTCTTTCCCATGACCCAGTGTGGGGTGGGCACAAATTCAGAGATTCAAGAACTTTCCCAAGTGTCTGTGCCTTTAAACTGCAGAGGTGGAGGTGGTGTCACCCTGCAGGTGACCCTGCTCAGGTGTTTGGGGTGGGGACAGACCCTGCAGGTGACCCTGCTCAGGTGTAAGGGATGGGGACAGACCCTGCAGGTGACCCTGCTCAGGTGTATGGGGTGGGGACAGACCCTGCAGGTGACCCTGCTCAGGTGTATGGGGTGGGGACAGACCCTGCAGGTGACCCTGCTCAGGTGTCCGGGGTGGGGACAGACCCTGCAGGTGACTCTGCTCAGGTGTCCAGGGTGGGGACAGACCCTGCAGGTGATGCTGCTCAGGTGTATGGGGTGGGGACAGACCCTGCAGTACCACAGTACCTGCAAGGAAACACCTGAAAGGAGAGGCCAAAACCTCTCTGGGAGTCAATTCCACAACCAGGAATAGAATTAGGGCCAGGATTGTGCCCCTGCTCAATCCCCAGCTGCTCCACTGGAATGGGCTGGGAATGCCAGGGCTGGGAGAGGAGCAGGCATTGGATGCTGGAGGAACAGATACCAGGAAAAATCACAGAGAGCTTGACCTGCCCCACAGGGAATTTTGGTTTTAAAGGTGTCCAGGATGGGGACAGGGCCCTGCAGGTGACCCTGCTCAGGTGGACAGAACAAGGACAGGGCCCTTCCACACCCCCTGTGCTCCCCTGTCCCTGCAGGATGCTGGCCCTGGAGCACTGAGGGTTTAGGGGGGAAGGTGGGGCTCTCCCATGGGGGATATTTCTTGGGATGAAACCTTTCCAACCCTCTGCCCACTTCTGTGGCCATTTCACCTCTCACCACGCCCTGAAGGCAGCTGGAGCTTTGCCCTTCCCTTTGCTGGGTCAAATCCTATTTCCAGCAGTTGCCTCCATGGGTGCTGGAAACCAGATCTGAATGGTTTAAAAGTTCTTTAATGGGAATTTCCAGTCTGTCCCTGGTGGTTTGTAGCAATGGAGGGTGTATGAAAGGAGTGGTCAAGCCCCTGTTGTGGTGTAGCTGTGTTCTTGCCAATCTCCTGCCATATTTTCAGGATTCTAAAGCCACAATCTCATCTGTGCTCACAGTTGTGAAGAGAACTGCTTTCTGTGGAGGGGCTGGCTTTGGATGGGCTCAGCCCTGCTGCTTCCTCAGAGCTGGCAATGATGCCGTTTGCTTTCTGCCTTTTTTTTTTAATACGTTCTCTGTACTCTCTGCACATTTATTTGTAGCTCTGGAGCCTACTGTATTAATAACTAGTTTTTCCAGTACCTTTCCATAGCCTTTCCCTAAGCAGAAAGACAAAACAAATTCCAGAGCTCCAACCCTGGGGGTGCAAGGCCCTGTCCTATCTCGGTTCTTCCTGGGAACCAAGGCCCAGAACAGCTCTGAGGTTCATTTTCATCAACAAAGCACAGCCAGTGCTGAGAGGGGCTCCAGAGAAGGGGCTGGACCTTGGGGGGAATTGAATCACCACTTGTTCTCCTTATTGGTGCTTTTAATCAATTCTGCTAACTTCCTAAAAGCCATAAATATGTCCTCACCCCTGGAGGGGCTGGGCTTTTATGGACACCTTTCCACAACTGCTCCTGAAAACCTTCAAAATAAAGATCCCCTTTTATATTACCTCCTTGCTAAAATGATCTCGGGTTTCTTTTCCAGGCTGGGGGAAAAGGCAACAGTTATTTGGCACCCCAGATGGGACACGAGAACCTGGTACCCTTCCTCTGCACAGCCTCCCCTGAGGCCAGGCTCTCACGGCAGCCTGCTGAGGGCTCTGAGCCCAGAGCCTGGCCCTGCTGGGGTGCACCTGGCACAGGCTCTCAGGTAACTCTCCCCCTCCCCTGCAGAC
The DNA here is from genome assembly GCA_034509425.1 of Eopsaltria australis. Taxonomy (NCBI): domain Eukaryota; kingdom Metazoa; phylum Chordata; class Aves; order Passeriformes; family Petroicidae; genus Eopsaltria; species Eopsaltria australis. The sequence continues at coordinate 8,329 of JAVTVJ010003955.1, forward strand.
ACAGCTTTGCTCTCTGTTTCGTGTTTGCTCCCTGAGCAGCACAGGATTATTCACAAACCCTGCCCAGGGTGGGGAAGGAAGGCTGGTGTCGCCCTGGTTTTTGCAGTGTTCTATGTTTTTATTTTGGTAGTAATATTTCCCATGCATTTTCTATAAACATAATCCATGTTTTCCTAACCAGCCTAGATTGTTTTTGAACTTCTAGACTGTTCTCATTCCTTTCTCCTAAGGTGGAGAAAGATGACAGACTGTGTCATTATCCTGTGGAATGGTAGAGGTGGTGACCTCATTGACCAACCCACGATTGTCTTGAGAAAGATATAAAAATGAGTGAATAAAGAAAGGCAGGGCTCTTTCCTGGTCCTGCCTGAGTGGTTCCTGACCTGCTGAAAAATCTGCGTGTTTCTTTTGTATCTGACAGTGCGACAGGCCGGGGGTACAAATCCCTCTGAAACACTGCCAGAGCAGATCTTCCCATCCCCTCCCTTCCTTCCCTATCCCAATTTTGCTTCCCACCCTCCTTCCCCAGGACCTTCCTGCTCCCCTCAGCCTCTCTCAGCCCTCGGCCTCCCCAGGCTGAGCTCTCTCAAGCAGAAACCACACAAACCTTAAAAGCTTCCTGCTCCCTGGCTGGTGGGGAAGGAGAGCTGTGCAGATGGCTTTAAATGCATCCAAATAAATGGCTTTTGGTCCTCCCTGGCTCGGGCTGTGATTGCATCCCCAGCTGCCTCGCAGAGGTGCCATTGCTGCTGTGAGAGCTGACCTGAATAACTAAAGACTCGCCTGCTGCTGCACTGGGAAATGCAATCCAAAAGCACTTTCTGCTTTCTGCAGCTCCCCAATTGATCAGCATTATGCAAATCTCACCTTCCTCGCTGCTCTCCTCTCCAGTTTGTGAGAAGTGCACATTTCTGATAATGTGCACAAGGATCGGGGCATTCACCCCTCCCTGGATGCTGAATTCCCTGCAGGTGCCATGGGGGGCTGTGCACCTGCCACCCAAAGCAGCATCCAGACGTAGAGGACAGCACAGAGGAATTTTATCTGCTTTTTTAAGAGGAACTCTGCTTTCCTTTCAGTGCCCTCTGACTGAACTGCTGTTCATGCACCTTCCCCACTGCCACTTAAACTGCTGCAGAAAATCTTTTCACATTAAGCACATCATTAAAATAACATAGAGAGGCCAGTGAAGCATTAATCTCAGCCTTAGGTACTTTGCTGGACATGGGGCTTTGTTAAAGCCCTTGATGGAGCTGCAGCTTGTTTTCTATTTATCTTTTCTGTTTCCCAAAACTCAAAAAAATGTTTGCACTTGGGAGCCTTCCAGCTGATGTTTGTACTGTACTTAATGGAAATGCAAGTGAATATTCTGTGGGGGAGAGAGGGAACTTCCTAGTGCAGGCTTGGACTGGGAAAGGGTAAAATTTCCCTTAAGTAAAACCCAAAATGACAAAGTTGTCTGGCTTCACCTCACATTTCTTTCCTTTCCTTTTTACTAAAAGGAACTAAAAGAAAAGAAAATCAGTGAAATGACCTGAAAACACAACTTTTGTTTCAGACTGACCACTACATTTTGTTTGATGATTTTGGCTGGGAGCTTTTCTGGGGCTGATTGTTGTTGTTTTGTGGTTTTTCCCATCCCCTGCACCCAGAGCTGCTCTCAGGAGGGTGCCCAGCCCTGTCCTCACGGTACCTGCAAGGAAACAGCTGAAAGGAGAGGCCAAAACCTCTCTGGGAGTCAATTCCACAACCAGGAATAGAATTAGGGCCAGGATTGTGCCCCTGCTCAATCCCCAGCTGCTACATTGGAATGGGCTGGGAATGCCAGGGCTGGGAGAGGAGCAGGCATTGGATGCTGGAGGAACAGATACCAGGAAAAATCACAGAGAACTTGACCTGCCCCACAGGGAATTTTGGTTTTAAAATGCCAGTGCAGCTTAGTTTGGGTTTTTCTGACCTCTGCCACTTCTGGACGTCTCTCTCTTCCCAGAGCAGGAAGAAAGCTCTTTCCCAGTGCTCTCCCAGAGCTGTCATTCACCCCCAGTGCTGCTGTGGGGCAAAAAAAGAGGGTTCTCTCATCTGTCTCTCCCCATCTTATTTCTTTACAGAGCTCAGAAGCAAATGGATGATGAAGAGCTCATTTTAAGCAGAGCAGGCAGTTTTCTAGTCTTCCTAGAAAGGGCAGTTTGGGGAAGCTTCAAGAGCTAGATTTGCCTTTTTTGGGCTCTACCCACGGGAATTTCAGTGAAACGAGTCTGTCCTGGGCTGAGGGCTTCACACACAGCACAGCAGGGTGGGGCTGCAGGGGAGAGCCTGCAGGGATGGCAGAATTCCCTGGGTGGGATGGCAGAATTCCCTGGGTGGGATGGCAGAATTCCCTGGGTGGGATGGCAGAATTCCCTGGATAAAATGGCAGAATTCCCTGGGTGGGATGACAGAATTCCCAGGATAGGATGGCAGAATTCCCTGGATAAGATGGCAGAATTCCCTGGGTGGGATGGCAGAATTCCCTGGGTGGGATGGCAGAATTCCCTGGTTGGGATGACAGAATTCCCTGGATGGGAGGGCAGAATTCCCTGGATAAAATGGCAGAATTCCCTGGATGGGATGACAGAATTCCCTGGATGGGAGGGCAGAATTCCCTGGATGGGATGGAAGAATTCCCTGGGTGGGATGGCAGAATTCCCTGGGTGGGATGACAGAATTCCCTGGGTGGGATGGCAGAATTCCTTGGGTGGGATGGCAGAATTCCCTGGATGGGATGGAAGAATTCCCTGGGTGGGATGGCAGAATTCCTTGGGTGGGATGGCAGAATTCCCTGGGTGGGATGGCAGAATTCCCTGGATGGGATGGCAGAATTCCCTGGGTGGGATGGCAGAATTCCCTGGGTGGGATGGCAGAATTCCCTGGGTGGGATGGCAGAATTCCCTGGATGAGATGACAGAATTCCCTGGATAGAATGGCAGAATTCCCTGGGTGGGATGGCAGAATTCCCTGGGGCAAAAAAAAGGGGATTCTCTCATCTGTCTCTCCCCATCTTATTTCTTTACAGACTTCAGCAGCAAATGGGTGATGAAGAGCTCATTTTAAGCAGAGCAGGCAGTTTTCTAGGATTTTTCTCCCAGTCCCCTTCACCTGCTTTCCAAAAATCATTGATGGACCTGCAGGTTGGCTCAAGGGCAGCAGGGAAAGCAGAGCTGCCCCTTCCCCCCTCACTCTGGGATTTTGGGGCTGTCAGGCAGAGATTGCTGCTGCAAAGATGGGACCTGAATCCTTTGGATCTTTCAGGCCCCCACCTTCCCCTCCCTAAAACTGCTTTGGCCACTTCCAGCAAAAGGAAAATAGCTCATCTGACTTCTTCATCAGGGGCTCTCCTGGGAGCTGCAAGTGTGCAGGGTTTGGATGATGTCACGGAGAAAACTCTCCAGGATTTGTTGATAATCAGTGTGAGGGAAAGGGCTGCTGCAGCCTCCTTGTGCTGCTGCATTTTTCTTTCATAAATCTCCCCCCCAAAAAAAAGCTGTTTCTCTCCTGCCTGTGCCTGGTCACTGGGGCTGGATTGGACACTGTGTCCTGCATCCATGGGCTGCAGCCATTGCTCCCAGAACCCAGGAGGAAAGCAAAGCCCTGGACTTGGGGACACATTGGAGCAGTGGCTGGATGGGGTTTATTTTGGGATTTCTAGTTCAGCTCAGCTGGCCCAGGAGGTGGAAGATCCGATTTTCTGGTTTGAGTGGCTGATCCTGCAAGGAGCTGGGCAGGAGCTGGATGTGCTCCACAAAGGAAACCCAGCCCTGGCAGGACCCTGGGGAAGGGACAGCACCTGTGTGCCTCAGTCCTTCCCCCTTGGATTTCACCAAGAATCCAAAGAAATTCCTTCTCAGTGTTCAGCTCAGGGATTTCAGTGACCCTGGATGACACACAAGGGATGTCCCCTGTGTCCTGCATGGCTGTGGCTGATCCCCCACCCTCAGAGCTCTTTTGCTGTGCCCTGGCACAGCCCAGCTGCATTAACCTGGTCCCCAAGGCTCCTTCCCCTGTCCCTGCCCTGCCCCTGGGGGAGGTGATGGGCTTTGTTCTCATGGATCACCACATATTCCTCATCACTGGGGACTCCTTTGATGTCCACTCATGCCCTGCAAGCCAAGGAAGGTCAGGCACAGAATTGCCTTTGATTTTTAAACCAGAATATGAAGAGCTGGCCTGACTCCAGAGCAGGGCATCGCTCAGGGCTGTGGAGCTGCTCCTGCCTGGTGACAAATCCGGGTGTGACCAGGACCATGCAGCCCCTTCATTCCAGCCCTTCCCAGGACAGGGGGAATTCACAGCAGCCTGAGTTCCTGCTGCCTGCTCTGGAGGCTGTTTCCAGCCCTTAATCCTGCTTTTCTTACAGATACAGCACAAGCTTGGGGGATCAAGGGCTCTACGAGGGAATGGAACTTGAGCTGGCTGGAGCAGCTGGAACCCAAAGCAACATTGGCTGGAGGAGCCTTGAGGGAGCACAGGAGAGAAACTTTGGGACAGAGAAGAAAGGCAAAGTGGTGGAGGAGATTATTCATCCCACTTTTGAATTCACTGGTGCCTCAGTGCACTCCTCACTCCCCAGGAGGTGGCCAGGGCTGCTCCAAAAGGGCTCAGCAGGATCCCTGGTGGACGCAGATGACTTGGACAAGGGTGAGGATGAAACACAGCCTGCTTGCCCAGAAATAGATGTGAGGGGGTTGTTTGTGTTTTGTTCTGAGCCTGCTTTGCACTCCAGCCCAGAATAACTCTTTTCTCCCACATTTCTCCTCCCTGGCTGGCTCGGATTTTCAGCCACCAGCTGTTTGCTCGGATTGTTCCTTCTCCTCGCTCCCTCCCTTCCAAATTCTTCAGGACATTATTTTCTCCAAGCTTTCCTCAATAAGAATTTAATCAAACGAAACAAAACCACAGCGACCCGCCGCTCCTCGGACACTGTTTGATGTGTAAATATGTAAAGAAGGAGTGTTTTGAAAATGCAATCAGCTGCCTCCTGGGGACCTGAGTCCTGCCACGAGCCAAGGTGACTCCACACGGAGATTTGTGCTCCTGCAAGATTAAATTCCAGCTGCAGTGGGAGCAGGGCTGAGCAGAGGCACAGCTAAGCCACTTCTTAGAGAGGCATTTTTGGAATAGCAGCACGATTCTCCTCCAGGCCAGGCAGCTCCTTGCTCCTTGTTCTCTCAGTCCCACAGCTCTGCAGTTTTTTGCCCATTTTTCTCCCTCTCCACTCGATCCCTCTGCAGGTCCTCCTCAGTTTTGTGGCCAAATCAAACTTTGGGGGAAATAGCTGCTGTGTTTGACTCATTCCCTGCAGGATTCAAGGCAGGGGCAAGGAGTGCTCTGAGGAGACTGTGATGCTGTGCAGAGTTCTTTATTCTACAGACACAGACTGAGACTGCTCCAGATCACTCTGGGACTGCTGCTCACACTGCTCCTCCTATGGCTCCTCCTGTGGCTACTGCCATGGCTACTGCCCTATGGCCACTGCCCACTGCTGG
>JAVTVJ010003955.1:14405-28645 GCA_034509425.1 Eopsaltria australis
TTTGTGGCCTCTGCACCCATTGTGGGAGAGGATTGTAGGCTGTGCCCTTCTAGGGGATTGTTTCTCTTTGCTGTTGATGGGATGGCACATCCTGGGGCTGGGATGGGATCAAGGGAATTTTCCCTGCCCAGCAGTGGGCAGTGGCCATAGGGCAGTAGCCATGGCAGTAGCCACAGGAGGAGCCATAGGAGCAGTGTGAGCAGCAGTCCCAGAGTGATCTGGAGCAGTCTCAGTCTGTGTCTGTAGAATAAAGAACTCTGCACAGCATCACAGTCTCCTCAGAGCACTCCTTGCCCCTGCCTCAAATCCTGCATCTTTCCTCTGCTGCCATCATTAGTGAACAAACACTAACAAACTGCCCAAATTACCACAGAGCACTCTGAGGGTCGAGCCCTGCTGCTGTTTATGCTTTGGTTGGTTGTGCAAAACAATTCACAGCAATATTAACTTCAAACTTGCTCTGCAGCCAGCCCAAATCTGCAGCTGATGGCTCAGTCACAGCACGCTGGGTGCCAGCTGAGCACCTGTGGCACGTTAATGATGGATTATTGTGGAGAGACTCTCAGAAGAGGGGGCTGTGCGCTTGCTGATCATCCCTGCGCTGCAGTGTCCCCTTGCAGCACCAGAAAACATTCAAATGACATTTATCTCCTCCTTCCCAAGTCTGCTTATGCAATTTTCCCTCTCCCCTTTAGCAGTGTGGATCAGAACTCACTCCCTTTCCTGGGTTCAGCTCTGGGATGAAAGGCTGGCCCTGGATTTGGGGAGCAATGCTGTTACTCAATCAGAAATTGCTCCTCACTTTTAGGGTACATGGATATTACTCAGCAGGAGTTTACCAGGTGCAGGCTCCACCTTTAGCCACGATGCAAAACTGATACTGCAACCACTCGAAACCCAAGAGGATTTTTCCATCAGCTCCACTAATCCCTGTGTTCAAATCCCTGCTCCAGTAATTGCAGGCTGCCCCTGGCTCTGAGCAGAGACATTAATCACACCTGCAGCTCAGAGGTGTTTTTTTTCCAGGTGATCCCTGCAGAAAGGGGCTACAAAGGGTGTTTTGCTCTCCTGCTCTTGTCTCTGAAAGTCCAAGCAATTTAATCTGTTCAGGTGTGATACCCAGGTACCAGCCACGATGGCTGCAGATAAAGTGCCAGCTTATTTGTGGGGAGTTAAGGGGAAAATTCCAATCTGCTTTTCACTTTGGAGCCTCAGAGTGTGCTTGAAAGGAAAGCAAAGGATGCCCAGATGTGAAAAAGCAGCTCCTGAAAATGCTGTCCCTGCTCTCTGATGGAAGTGAAAGGGCAGCTTGGGGAAGTTTCAAGAGCTAAATTTGCCTTTTTTGGGCTCTACCCACGGGAATTTCAGTGAAACGAGTCTGTCCTGGGCTGAGGGCTTCACACACAGCACAGCAGGGTGGGGCTGCAGGGGAGAGCCTGCAGGGAGGGCAGAATTCCCTGGGTGGGATGGCAGAATTCCCTGGATAGGATGGCAGAATTCCCTGGATGGGAGGGCAGAATTCCCTGGGTGGGATGGCAGAATTCCCTGGGTGAGAGGGCAGAATTCCCTGGGTGGGAGGGCAGAATTCCCTGGGTGGGATGGCAGAATTCCCTGGATAGGATGGCAGAATTCCCTGGTGGGATGACAGAATTCCTGATAGAGGAAATTCCCTGGATGGGATGGCAGAATTCCCTGGGTGGGAAGGCAGAATTCCCTGGGTGGGAGGGCAGAATTCCCTGGATAGGATGGCAGAATTCCCTGGGTGGGAGGGCAGAATTCCCTGGATGGGATGGCAGAATTCCCTGGATGGGATGGCAGAATTCCCTGGATGGGATGGCAGAATTCCCTGGATAAGATGGCAGAATTCCCTGGATAGGATGGCAGAATTCCCTGGATAAGATGGCAGAATTCCCTGGGTGGGAGGGCAGAATTCCCTGGGTGGGAGGGCAGAATTCCCTGGGTGGGATGGCAGAATTCCCTGGGTGGGAGGGCAGAATTCCCTGGGTGGGAGGGCAGAATTCCCTGGGTGGGATGGCAGAATTCCCGGGGTGCCACTCCTGCTGCAGCCTCTCAAACCCCCCCTGTCTGCAGCTCATTTTCTACCCACAGCACCCTGGGCAGGATTTCCCTGTCCTCCTCTCATTCCCTGACTTCCTGTCCCAAAAAAGCGACACTTTCTGCGTGTTTTCCCTGTGCCTCACCACGGGACAGTTGGGAACACTCCTGCAGCTGCTGGGCTTTGAGAAATGGGGAGTTTGCGATTAAATAATCATTGCTGGGAAGGCTGAGGATGAGCAGCAGCGTGTGAGGGATGGGATGGCCCAATCCTGGACACACCAGGAGCAGGAAAAGCTTGTGCTGGGCTGCTTGAATCCTGAAATAGCCTCTTAATGCTAGAAAAAAAGGCTCTGTTTGTTTTTGGTTGTGGCTCCTCGAGGGAACGCTCCCTCCTGCACACAAACACCAATATTTACCTTGACAAGATAGTTTATTATCCTTCCTAATTTTCTCTTCCTCTGAACGTTTCCGTTCTCTGAAGAGGCAAACCCATTGTGTGGAAAAACAAGCTCAAGTGGACAAATTCTGCAGCTCAACACGTTCCTCCTGCTCAGCTGAGCTGCAGGACCTGACCGTGAGGATGTTCTTGGCTCCTTCCTCTCCTAAATCATTAATTTATGTCTTATTGCAGGTTTTTTTAAGCTACCACATCTTATTTACCATTTTTAATAGGCCAGATATGCCTAAGTGACAAATTCTGTATTTTTTAGGCATTATTCCTTTCTGGAAGGTGAAATGAGACAAACCCAACTGCTGGAAGTGACATGGTGCAACAATATATATGTATATAAAAATTGGATAATTGAGAATATTTTTAGGTGTAGAGAGGGTGAGGAGAGAAGAATTCCCCAGAGAAAAGGAAGTAAACCTCAATAACCACTCACTGCCCGAGTGGAAAATACAAAGGGAAAGCAGAGTTAACTTTTGCTGAACTCCTGCTTGGCCTCATCATCCAATCTCTGCTGCCAAACTCAATGGATTGAAAGAGGCAGTGGATGTGCAGAGAGACAATGTGGCTCTGTCCTGCTTTACCCAGCCAGGGAGGTCAATAAATGGCATTCCAAAATCCATTTTCCCTCTATGGCAGTGAAGCTGCTTCAGTGCACACCAGGGTTTTCTCCAAATTCCCCTGAAAATGAACCTGTCCCCCAAGAGCTGCCAGCAGAGAAGTGACAGAGCAGAAAGTACAGGCTGAGGCAGTGGATCTGGAGCAGGATGATGGACAGACATGAAAGGCAGGGCAGCTCCTCCAGTTCCTTCCATCAGCCCCCCTGGGACCCTTCCTGTCCCAGCAGATGTTCAGTGCTTTGCCCTCAAGGGATGAAACTTCCAGCCCTTCTCTTGGGAAACTCTGCCCCGAGTTCTAAGACCTCGCTATCCTCCCAAGCTCCTGTAAAAATGTGGAGTTTGTGCCATTTCCAGGCATTTCCACCTCCCTGTGTGGAGCCACTGTCCCATCACTCGGTGCCAGGGGGAAGGGACTTGAATGACCCAGGGTCACAGAGACTCCTGAGAGCAGCTGGAATGAGTGGCTCCTGAGGGAGGTGGTGATGTCTGGGCAGTGCTAAACCCTGGGAAGTGCCACCCATTCCTGCTGGGATCACACAGAACAGGATAAATAACCCAGCCCTTACCTGTGACCACCAGCTGCATGGTGAGGTTCTTGTAGAGGCCGTACTTGGGGTTGCTCAGGACCATGGTGTAGTTGCCAGCGTGTTTTGGTCTCACGTCTCGGATTCCCAGCCTGTATTTCAGGGGGTCTGGCTCGTAGCAGGTGTGGTTGTCCTTGATCAGTTTGCCATCCTTGTACCTGTTTGGGAAGTCCCATTGAGGCTCATGGTGGCATCCCTGAGAAACCCTGTCCCCCACATTAGGGGGGAGAAAGGGTCATCCCAACAAGGGAAATGCAGGGCTGGAATCACTGCTTGGATTGGGTATTTATTCCTGTTATCCTTCCACACCAGAACTGATTCCCATCTCCAGTGCTGTGGGATGGATTCACTCCACACAGGAAAAAGGGGTTTTATTTGATCTGAGTGCACAGTGCCTCTCACATGCTCAGCATGATCTAAACACCCCCAAATGGAGCTGGATGGGCGGCACCAAGAGTGGGGAACCGTGGATTAGCAAAATGCGTGTCCTCAGTTTTAAAGGAAGAGGCTAATTCAGCAGAATTGTCTCTCAGGATGTCTCTGTGGGTGTTCACTCTCTCTGAAAAAGCTAAACTGTGACCTGGAGAAGGTTGGTCCATAGGGAGGCCAGTGAGGAATTCCCAGCCTGGAATATTCCCTCAGGGCAGGAGAGCAGCACCTGCAGGAGAGGCTCCTCTCCACTGCTAATCCCACACGCAGGTTTATGGTTAGGAAATAGGCCCAGCCTCCCAGAGCTCAGGAGCCCAGAGTGGAGCCACAGCCCCTCAGCTGAGCTCAGCCCCTGGCTCTGAGCAGTCCCAAATCCAGCTCTGACCTGTGAGGGGAGGAATGGTGCCGGAAAGGATTCCCAGAGGAGGTCAGGCACTGCTGCTGCTGCTGGGGACACTCACCAGGTGACAGTGGGAGGAGGGAAGGCGTCCACCTTGGCAGCCAGCTTCAGGGACTTGTGTCCCGAGGGGATCTCGTAGTAGGGCCCTTTCTTGTGGGACACGGTGATGTAGGGCTTTTCTGGGGAGAGAAATGAGCAGGGACAACTTGGGATGGCAGCTCAGGCACAGGACACAGCTCACAGCTGGCATTGCTCTGCTCCCACACGGGATCATTTCCAATCACAGACCCAAATGGATCAGGCTGTTCCTCTGTGCAGCCTGGAAGGGCTGGGTAGGGTCACACCATGGGGGTTACAGAAAAGCAGCCCTGGAAGGCCCAGAATTGGCCTTTCCCATGGAGGTGACCGTGGAAACACATCCAGCTCACCTGAGATGGGCTGGGATAAAGAATGCTGGGTTTGTGACCTTCTGGAGCAATTGTGTGGGAATATTGTGGTTTGTGCCCTTGCAGGGCATTGTTCACCTGTTCCCATCCCAGGGAACATCTGGGCAATGCTGCAGGGGATTGGGGACACTCTGGGTGCATCTTTGCTGTTTGGGTGAGGTTCTGTCCTGTTTGTGTGCTGGGATTGAAGGGATTTTCACTGCTCAATGAAGGGCTTTGCACTTCTCCATCTCGTGCAGAGTCCATGCCCTTGTGTGAACGCTGCAGGCTGCTCCTACATGAAGGAATTCTCTTGGAAAGCAGAGGATTTGCACCAGCATTGCCCCTGGAAGGGTGTGGGAAATGCCCTGAGGAATCTCTTGTCCATGTGGAGCCAGCAGCATGGATTTTCCAGGGCCACATGTGGTGTGAGCTTTATCAAAGAGTTCATCTCCCTCAGACATCACAGAATCCCAGAATGGTTTGGGTTGGGAGTGACCTTAGAGCCCATCCAATGTCACCCCTGCCATGGCAGGGACACCTCCCACTGTCCCAGGCTGCTCCAAGCCCTGTCCAGCCTGGCCTTGGGCACTGCCAGGGATCCAGGAGCAGCCCCAGCTTCTCTGGGAATTCCATCCCAGCACCTCCCCCCCCTCCTAGGGAAGGATTCCTTCCCAACATCCCATCCAAATGTACCTCTTGAACCTGTTTGGAGACATGGGAGCTCTCATTGACTAATTAGAAGCTATAGATAATTAATGGATATTTTAGCTGGTTGAATTCCTCCCTAATTCCATTTCAACCAACAGATTTTACAGCCTGGCATTATCCTTTGAGCTTAATCCTGGTCCCTGCTCCCTCCTGGCGTGGCTGAGCACTCACCATACACGGTGACAGTGACATTGGCCTCCAGCCTGGTGGCATTGAACGTCCTGCAGATGTACAGGCCCCCATCTTCCATGGTGACATTTTCAATCCTCAGGCTGCTGCCAACCTTGTACACCACATCGCTCTGGTCCATCGTTCTCTTGGGGTGAGGGTGCTGGGAGTCCCAAAAAAGAGGGGCAAAAAGCAGCATAAACTGGATTATTGTGTCCACCCTTCCAGAGTGAAGAAAAGCAGTGATTTGTACCAAAATGATCCCATCTCCCCAGCACTGAAATAAATGATAGAAAAGGCAGATCAGCAGGAAGAGCTCCTGTGTGAAGTTTCATTATCAAGTCTAACAGGAGAGAGAAGCTGAGTGGGAATGTGGCACTTTGTGGTGAAATCTGGGCAGGTCAATGAGGGGATGAATCCCAGCCCTTCCCCAGGACCAAATCCCAAGGATTTCAAGGCAAAGCTGCTGCAGGGTCAGAGCTGTGCTCTGAGGGTTTGGTTTTGAGGGTTTTTTAATTTATTTTGGCCCCAGTCAGTATTTTTGCTGTATTAAAAACCTCCTGCTTTCTAAAAGAAATATATTATGGCAGGAATATAATATATTATGACAGTCAAGTGCCAATGCAAATTCCTGGAGGATTTTAGAAAGCATTATTGCTTTTGATAGGATTTCTGATCCCAGAGATTTGGCCAATGAATTTTACATTTATAATGTCAGAAATATAAGGAGAGTTCACAGGAAAACAGCTCTTTTCCACCATATGGGGTTCAGGAAACCAAATTCAGTAACTCTGTAGTGCTTGCGCCTCTGTAAATTCTGTGTTGTATTTTCTGTAGTTTTCTCACCAAAATGAACTCAGACATTTCCTTTTTTTTTAAGGAAATAAATCAAAATTAATCCATTTTTAGGAATCACATTTTACACCTTCCCAAGAGGCTTAGAATCTTCTTTACAATGTGCATTTTGCTGAACTAAAATGAAAAAAAAAAACCCAATCATATTAATTCTCAGCAGCGAACAGACCCACGAGTAGAATCTCAGACAAATGAATGGATTTGGGAAATGATCCCCCTCTGTTTTGTTCTTTTTAGGAGAAGTGAGAGGGTTTGGTACCTCAAATGTTCAGTCTCTTACTTATTTCTACTTCAAATTTGTCACTTTTGTGTTGTATCCACAGAAAGCTCAACACTCAGAATTGAGCTTTCATTTTTGGGGACGATTTCCACAGGTTCAGTTTTGTTTTGCTGCTTCATAAATACCAAAATAGATGTGGAGATTGACAGCTTACAACCTGCATTTGAGGCTTGGCACCGTGAGACAGCCAGCACAGAAGGAATGAGGGAGGTTTTCTCCCCCAGAAGAAGGAAACACTCCTGGCTTTTCTCGCCAGGCTTTGTTTACTGAGGTTTGCAGTTTAATCTGCACGTTCAAGAAGGGCTGAGAAGGTTTAGGTTCATCCAAACACAAAGCTCAGTCGATGGCAGGCTTACAAATTGTTGGGTTCCACTCTGTGTGCTATGGAAAATCAGCCTGGAATGCCCAGAGGGAGCCTCTGCCCTGGCCCAGAGGTGCCCAGGAAGCACATCCAGGGCACCAGGGATGGCCATGGCAAAGAGGATCATGGCTTTGTGGCCTCTGCACCCATTGTGGGAGAGGATTGTAGGCTGGGCCCTTCTAGGGGATTGTTTCTCTTTGCTGTTGATGGGATGGCACATCCTGGGGCTGGGATGGGATCAAGGGAATTTTCCCTGCCCAGCAGTGGGCAGGGGCCATAGGGCAGTAGCCATGGCAGTAGCCACAGGAGGAGCCATAGGAGCAGTGTGAGCAGCAGTCCCAGAGTGATCTGGAGCAGTCTCAGTCTGTGTCTGTAGAATAAAGAACTCTGCACAGCATCACAGTCTCCTCAGAGCACTCCTTGACCCTGTGTTGAACACTGCACAAATGTTGGATTATTTCAGAATAAACTATAATTAGGCTTTCTGAGCCCCGTGGGTTTTGGGAAGGGGGAATGCAGGAATTCCTGCACTCACTGTGCCACGGGGACAGGTCCAGACAAACTCGATGCGCCCGTTGATGAAAGTCTCTGCTTTGCACTCCAGCTTGAGCGTTTCTCCAACCAGCAGCTTCTTGGGGGTTGCCTTCAGGGCCAGGTTCTGAATTCTGCCCTCTGCAGTGGAAGAGGCAAAGCTGTGAGCAGCAGCGCTCCCTGCATCAGTTTGGGATCCACGGCGGATCCCTGATCCCACGGGCACGGTCAGGAGTGGGATCCTGCCTGTGCCGGCTCCAAGCCCCTCATCTGCCCCACAGGAAGGAGTTCCCAAAGGTGGCTCCTCCTTTTGAGGGCCTCAGCTCGACAGGATCCCCTTTGGTTGGACAAGAGATGTGTTTCTCCTGCCCTCTCCTGCCCAGCTCTCTTTCTTTCCTGAATGGGATTCCCAAATCCCTGAATGAGATCCCCAAATGGGATCCCCAAACGAATGGAATCCCCAAATCCCTGAATGGGATCCCCAAGTCCTCAAATGAGATCCCTAAATCTCCAAATGGGATCCCCAAATCCTCAAATGGGATCCCCAGATCCCTGAATGGCATCCCTAAATCCCTGAATAAGAGCCCCAAATCCCTGAATGGGATCCCCAAATCTTCAAATGGGATCCCCAAACCCTGAGTGGAATCCCTAAATCCCTGAATAGGATCCTCAAATCCCCAAATGGAATCCCCAGATCCCTGAATGGCATCCCTAAATCCCTGAATAAGAGCCCCAAATCCCTGAATGGGATCCCCAAATCTTCAAATGGGATCCCCAAACCCTGAGTGGAATCCCTAAATCCCTGAATAGGATCCTCAAATCCCCAAATGGAATCCCCAAATCCCTGAATGGGATCCCCAAATCCTCAAATGAGATCCCCAAATCCCTGAATGGGATCCTCAAATCCCCAAAGGAGATCCTCAAATCCCCAAATGGGATCCCCCAATCCCCAAATGGGATCCCCAAATCCTGCTTTTACACATTTATCAGTGCCTTAAATACATCAGCTCTGCCCTTTCATCACTTTTTGGTGCCCAGCACCAAAACCACACCTGGCAGTGGCAGTAACACAAGAGAGAAAGGGATTTCCTTTGTCCCTTTGGTTTGCAGGTTTTGTAGGTTTGCATTAGTGATTTTAATAAAAAATTACTCCAAAAAGGGGAAAAAATGGAGAAAGAGTGAGATTTACAGGACTTTTATGTGGCTGCCACACCAATTTACAAGGCTGTTGCTCAAAGCTGAGTGCTGACTGTGTAGAATGGGAGCTAAGGGGAGTGAAGTCCCACTAAGCAGAAGATCTACGAGGAGATAAAGAACAGGCATGGAAAACAAGAGAAAAAATAATTCTAATTGCTTTCCTATAAATGCCCAGCACTCAAAAATTTAATGTTTAGTTGCTTCAAATTCAGATTTTAATTACGAGCTGAAGCTCGGCTGTAAATCCAAGGGAAATGGTGCAGTACATCACCAAGAGAAAATCGGTGGAAAAGCAAAGATGTGAATCAGGGAGATTTTTATACGATGATCACAGGTGGGAAACGACCAGAAACAAAAAGAAAAGCTGCAGTTTGGTTTATCCTGAACCAGGAGTTGTTTTCATGGAGACACAGCTCAACCCAAGCAAACAGTGCCTTGGTGGGGTTTGAATAAAACACTCCTGGTTTGTGCCACCTCATCATTTGGTCGTTTTTTTCAAAACCAGGAGCGGCTCCAACCCAAATTCTATGGAATAGGGGGGGAAAGAAAACAAAGAACGAGTTCACTTCCAGCATTCCAGCTTGGATTTGCTGCAGATGCAGCCCCGTGGGGTCTATCAGATACAACTGAGGGTAACCAGGAATGGCAGGGGAATGTCCCAGGAATGTCCAGGGGAACCAGGAATGGCAGGGGAATGTCCCAGGAATGTCCAGGGGAACCAGGAATGGCAGGGGAATGTCCCAGGAATGTCCAGGGGAACCAGGAATGTCCCAGGGGAGCAGGGGCTCCGTGGCTCCCTGGCACTCACCCAGTCTCTGGGCCATGTAGTAGGAGTTGAAGACGCTGCCGTTGATTTGGGCCGAGCACGTGAGGATCCCAGAGTGCACAAAGGAGTGGGAGGGGATGACAAAGCCCCTCTTGGGGTCCCACAGCATCCTCTTGAAGCTGATCTCTGCAGAAGAGGGGTACTGCAAGGGAACACACGGGGAGTGAGGATTCCTGCTCCCCCCGGAGCCAGGGCTGCTCCGCCCTAGGGGTTTTTGACCTTCTGTAGTGGTTTGAGGTCTCCAATCTGAGTTTCTGGCCCAATGCTATCACAGTTACCAAAATTTACCCAGTTTTGTGGTGAGATAAGGGTTAGGAGTAGGCACAGCAGGCTCAAACTTCAAAGAATATGAAGGAAGTTTATTAACAAAGTTAAAAGGAAAAGAACCCAAGAACCAGAACAAACCCCCAGAACACCTCTCCTCCTCTCACCTCTCCATCTCTTTCCCTCTGACAACATAAAAAACCAACACTTTGAACCTTCAGTCAGTTTTCTACCTCTAAAACAGTCTTTTCTGACTGAAGTGAGAGAAGTTTTCTCTTGCTATCCCATGGTATTTCCTCCACAAGAAACTCCAAGGACACCTTCCCCAGGGCTTGGGGGTCTCTCTCCACACAGATCTGCACCTGAACAAACACAAAACCCCTCCCTAAGCTGGGCTTTGGAAACCCAACACTTGGCCACCCTAACTGGGGTTTTGGTTCAGGAGTCCCAGCGCTCTCAGGTCTCATTTCCCTCATCCCTTCTCTGGAAATCATTATTCCCATCTTCCATGGGTTTTAGGGGGTGATCTTGTTGGAGGTGTTTCCTCCCAGTGCCACAAGGAGCTCCCACGCATTTTTCTGGCCTTTCACAGTACTTTAAAAATAAATGTGAAGTTAGACCCCCCCTAAAATCGGAATTATTCCCCAAATCACCTGACTGTGGTTATCTACAAGCTCTGCTCTGTGGGCATTCCCCAGATTCTCTCCGTACCACAGAAAAGGGGGAGACACTCCCAGAGCACCCCATGGATTCCCATGGAAGCAGCCTGGGTGACTTTGGAGTATAAATCACAGAAATACAGAGACTTAGGCCTAAATTCATCAATACATCAATTCATTTTTGTCCTAAATTCATAAATACTTGTAATATTCGGAGATTCTTGAAAAAAACACTTTCAATTCTGCCTGTGAGGAAGAAGTGGGAATAGAAGAGGCAAAAGTGGAAAATAAACTGGAGCAAAAATCCATTTAATAAGAATGAGCCCTGCTCTGTCTACCCTTGGACAGCACCAGTGTAGAGCAGCCTGGCTTTTGCTGGGGGGAAAAATCAGGTTATTGTTATTATTAACACGCAGGGAAATCCTCTGTTTGCTGGAGAGAACGTAGTCTGCTTGCCAAAAACTTTGAAAATCCTGGATTATCATGTACAAAAGAACTACATGGAATTAAAAGAGCTCCCTGAAATGCCCCATTTCAGGTGTTTGCAGGTGGGGGAATGGAGGCACAGGTAGCTCTGGCTTCCCCAGCAGGACACAGGGAGGCTCTTTAGGATTGAGGATGCTCTTTGGGAGTGTTGAGGTAATTTCTGTCCCAAAAATGAAAGGTTTGGGCAAACCTCAGCGTGCCTGCATTTGCCTCATGGTAATTAATTTTATTTGCTTCTCCCTCCTGCTCCTCCTCCTCACATCCTGGCTGCTCAAAGGTGAGATGAGAGGAGGTTTTCCTTTCCAGAGAGAGCCTGTTTTAGCTTTGGGAGCTGACCAAGGGGCTGAAAGCAGGAATTTCAGCCCTGATGGAACAGTTTTGCTCCTATTTCTGCTGTGTGCAATTCCTGTTTGTCTCCCAGCAGTCAGGACCCTGCTTTGGCAGTGCAGCTTTAATTCAGTTTAAACTGCTCCTGGTCCACAGAACTTGCAGCCTGGGGCTCTGAACACACGAGTGACCAGGTTGGCTTTGATTTGGGTCAATTGTTACAATTCCAGCATGGGCCAAACCCAAAGGAATTCTGGCTGAGGAGCTGGAGGTGCTGAGTGGGAAGGGGGGACAGCCAGACAGCCACTGTCCTTTGGAGCAGCATCTCCTCTGACAGCAGCAGGAAACAGGAATTCTTGTAAATGCTTTTGAAATAATCAAGCTGTGGCATCTCTGTTTAGAACCATGGGGAAAAACAAGGAAAATTACAGAAAGAGATCTGAGACCTGAGGCTTAATCGTGCTTTAGCACTCTTGAAGGTCAAAGCTGGAAGTGGCAAATGCACACTGAGCCACATCAGGGACTAAACAGATCTGACAAGGCTGGAGAAGCTCTTTTTGCCCTGAATTAAAATCACATTAAGCAGAATTAAAAGCCTGAGTTTTGTGTGTTTGCGTGAGTTTCTAAATATCAAAGATGATAGATTGAGATAGCTGGGATCTGCTTGGTGTGAGCAAGAGGTGCCTTTCTCTGTTTAAAGAGACTGCAATGATTTTTAAGTATAATGACAGCATAAGGAACTTAATTTACAATGGCAAAAAGTCCATTTTCCACCTCTACTGGGAATGTGCCATGGGTCCCAGCAGAGCTGGAGCCCTGTCCCAGTCCCCTGTGGTTCCTTGTGCTGCCTCCCAGCAGAAGGGCACACCCAAGGCATGGAGCTGCCAGGAGGAGCAGAGGAGCTCAGAGCCCTCTGTGCCGTGCCCAGAATGTCCCCATCCCTCACAGCCCCTCCAGGACAGGCTGGGAGAGGGGCACAGGATGAGCTCCCATTCCCATCAGGATTTCCCAGTCTGACAAGACTGGAAAAGCTCTTTTTGCCCTGAATTGAGATCACGTTAAGCAGAATTAAAAGTGAGTTTTGTGTGTTAACATGAGTTTCTTAATATCAAAGATGATAGATTGAGATAGCTGGGATCTGCTTGGTGTGAGCAAGAGGTGCCTTTCTCTGTTTAAAGAGACTGCAATGATTTTAAAGTATAATGGTAACACAAGGAACTTAATTTACGGTGGCAAAGAGTCCATTTTCCACAAGAATAATAAAATGTGATAAAGCTGAACTTCAGGCTTTGGCAGCTCTGCTCCCCAACGCCCGGGGGGAAGGGGGAAGAAAAAATAACCCTGCTCAGGAGGCCCTTTTCAACACCACACACAGATTAAACATCCCCATAAAATATTCACAAATACCCCTTTAAACAATCAAACAGAACAGCGTCAATGCTGCTCGCAGGAAATCACAGTGCCTTCCCTCCCTTTGAAGGCGCGTTGTCTCCTGGAGATTGGATTCGGAAGGAGAGGATGTTCTAAATTTGTCTGGTGGCCTGGCTCACCTCTCCTCCCCCTCGCTCACCTCCGCCCCTGTCCTGCTCTGCTTCCTCCCGGCCTCGGCGCTCTGCTCACGCCTCAGGATCTCAGCTTTGGTGTTTTGCAGATCCTCTGCCGCGTTAGCGCACAGCTCTGAGCTCCTCGTGGAGCGTCAGTCACTGTCCTCGTGTTGTGCTCAGACAAAGCAATCCCTGCAGGCTGGGGAGTCAAGGACACCTCACAGCCTCAGGCCACGAAAAGTGTAAATAAAAGGGCGTTAGGGGAGAGCAAAGTGGGGAAATGTGGCTTCGTTACCTGAAACTATAACTGGACAATTAGCCCCTGATATGGAAATAAACCAAACTTATGTTTGCGTGAAAAACTCGTGATCACTGTCCTTTCTTGGGTGCAGCCTCTGGGAGGCTCTGACTGCCCAAGGTATATTTATTGAAGGTTTTAATAAACCACTCTATTCTCTTAACTTTGCCCAGCCTCTGCTCTAGGGAGCCTCTCCAAGGCATCAGTGGATTCCCAGCCAGGGCCAAGCCATCCGTGCCTGGATCCCGGAGCTTCCCGAGGCCCTGGAGAGTTCCTTCCCCAGCCCAGGAGAGTTCCTTTGGGAGCTGTCCCCAGCCTCTGCCTCCCTGCCCTGAGCTCCCCTTGGAGGGGGAAATCTGGGAGCAGCTTTTTGTGTGAGGGATTTCGGCAGAGATTCCATTCCAGCAGCCGGGCTGCAGTTTGTGTTTGGAGAAATGACTGGGAATGTGGCTGGGAGGCAGGAGGAGCAGGGCTGCCCATCAATAACGGGGTAAACGTGGAGATGGGAATTCCAAGGCCAACTCTCCAGCCATGGATTTGGTGAAGCAGGCTCAAATCAGATGGGGATGTTTCATTTTTATAGCCGAGGAGGGAAGGTGATAACATTTATCCATCCTAACGTGATAACTGGAGAGGAGCCTCGTTCCCCCTTTAATCCCTGCTGCCAAGATTTAAAACTGAGATCTCCAAAGCCATAAGGTCCCTGCTGTCCCTCTGCTCCTCCACCAGAACGTGCCATGGGTCCCAGCAGAGCTGGAGCTCTGTCCCC
>JAVTVJ010003959.1:0-16888 GCA_034509425.1 Eopsaltria australis
TTATCCCGGGAGAGCAGCCCTGCCTTCCCCATCCCTGCCTGAGTCTATCCCGAGAGAGCAGCCCTGCCTTCCCCATCCCGGCTGAATTCGCGCGGGGCTCCGCATTCCAGAGCCTCGGGATCTTCCACTGGAGCGCTCAGGAATGCGAGCGCCGCGGTCTGAAATGAAAGCGCCGGGGCTGCGGCGTCTCGGGTTACCGGGAACAAGAGCCCATTGTGCTCCCGTCGGGGCTCGGGGAGGCACCGGGAGCGCTCAGAAACCGCCCGGGTTAAACCCGAGGGCCAAACCAGCCTTGGATCACAAAACTGGGCTTCGCCCCGAGGTTAAAGCCCGGCTTTGGAGGAGGCTCCAGGACGAGGATTCTCCGAGGTTTTGCCCCATTTTGAAGGCGGATGAGGGGGGTTCTGCGCTCTTCTGAGATCTCCGTGGATTTAGGGACATTAAATTCACCCAGGTTGGGATTTGGGGGTGGCCTTGGGGTTCCCATCCCCACCCACGCCCGCTCGGTCCCACGCGCGGCCGGGCTTTGGCGGCCACGGGGCCCCTTGTGCCGAGGAATTTCGGGGGGGGGGGGGAAAAAAACCCCCCTGGAGTTGGGAAAGGAATGGAAAAGGGCTCAGGGAGGGATTTGGGATGTGTTTGAACGCCCGGAGTCCCCGGGGGAAGCTCCACCCTGGAGCTCCGTGGAACCAAATCCTCTCCAGGAGGAGAAAATCCCCAATTCTCGTTTTTTCCATGGGCTGAAAATAACGAAGGGAGTGAGAAACCACGCGGGAGGCAGATGGGGTGAAAGGAGCCCAAAAAACCCCACCAGATCCGCGATTATTCCCTGGTTTTTCACTTTTCCTGCGGGGTTTTTCTCGGGATGCGGTTCCTCCTCAAGGGGGGTTGGCTCAACGCGAATTCCCCGGTGGAGCCTCGGGTTTGGAGCTCCCGGTGTTGGTTTTGAGGAGCCGGAGCAGCAACAGCAACAACCGGGAAGGCTGGAATTGATCCTGGGATGCAGGAATCCTCAGGGAGATCCCAGTTCAGCCCTGGAGCAGGGCTGGGTTTGAATTCTGGCCTCGAATCCCCGCGGGTCGGGGCTGCCAAAACCCCGTGGGTGCTGAGCCCCCTTTCCCAAAAGGTTTAAAAACCTCACCCCAGGAGCAGAATCTTGGATTTTGGTAATTTCAGAGCCCTCTGAGCCACCAAAAACCTCAGAAAAGCCGCAGAAATCTCGGTGAATATGGAATAATTTCCAAAAAATCCTCTTTAAACCCCACCCCAGGAGAAGAATCTCTGATTTTGGTGCTCTCAGCCCCCCCTGAACCGCGGAAAAACCACAAAAACCTCGCTGAACACGGAGCCGTTTCCAAAAAACCCTCTTTAAACCCCACCCCAGGAGCAGAATCTTGGATTTGGTGATCTCAGACCCCTCTGAGCCACCAAAAACCTCAGAAAAACCACAGAAATCTCGGTGAATATGGAGTAATTTCCAAAAAAATCCCATTTAAACCCCATCCTAGGAGCAGAATCTTTGATTTTGGTGGTCTCAGCCCCCCCTGAGCAGCCGAAAAACTGCAGAAAAAGCCCAGAAAAAGCGCAGAAACCTCAGAAACCTCGGTGAATACGGAGCCGTTTCCAAAAAACCCTCTTTAAACCCCACCTGAGGAGCAGAATCTTGGATTTGGTGATCTCAGACCTCTCTGAGCCACCAAAAATCTCAGAAAAACCGCAGAAATCTCAGTGAATACGGAGTAATTTCCAAAAAATCCCCTTTAAACCCTACCCTAGGAGCAGAATCTCTGATTTTGGTGGTCTCAGCTCCCCTGAACCACGGGAAAACCACAGAAAAACCACAAAAACCTCGGTGAATACGGAGCCATTTCCAAAAAATCCTCTTTAAACCCCACCCCACGAGCAAAATCTTTGATTTTGGTGCTCTCAGACCCCCCTGAACCGCCGAAAAACTGCAGAAAAAGCCCAGAAAAAGCGCAGAAATCTCAGAAACCTCGCTGAATACGGAGCCATTTCCAAAAAAACCCCTTTAAACCCCACCCCAGGAGCAGAATCTCTGATTTTGGTGCTCTCAGCCCTCCCTGAGCAGCCGAAAAGCCACCGAACCCTCTCTGAATTCGGAGCCGTTTCCTGCGGCTCCCCCGAGCCGTCGATTCCCGGCCCCTGAAGCTCCTCCAGGTGGGTTTGGCCTCTGGAGATGAATCTCCTCCCTTTGTGCCCCTGCGATGCTGCTAAAACCGGACTTTGGGGGGGATTAAACCCCCCTGGGGGCGGCTCTGCTGTCCCCGAGCTGGTGGCTCGTCCCCAAATTGTTCTCACGTCCATGGGAATAGTATTTTTTTTATTTAATAATTTTTAAAAATTTATTTTAAATTAATAATTTTTAAAATTTTATTTTAAATTAATAATTTTTAAAAATGAGTATTTTATTAATATTTTTAAATGAATATTTTAATTAATAATTTTAAATTAATATTCTTAGTAATATCTTAAAATTAATATTCTTATTACTATTTTAAAGTTAATATTTTAATTAATATTTTAAATTAATATTCTTAGTAATATTTTAAAATTAATATTTTTGTTAATATTTTAAAATTAATATTTTGATTAATGTTTTTAAATTAATATTTTTATTAATATTTTTAAATTAATATTTTAATTAATATTTTTAAACTAATATTTTATTAACATTTTTTAAATTAATGTTTTTATTAATATTTTTGAAATTAATATTTTTAATTCATATATTTTTTTTAAATTTGCCTGGAACAGAGGGAGAGATTTCAGGGCCAAATTGTGATTTTTTTTTTCCCCTCGTGCAAACAAAAAACTCCTGGGAATCTTCTCCCCTTTTTTTTTTTTTCCCAGCGGGAATGAGCCCACGGGAATTTCCCTGGGGTGATTTTATGAAGTAAATTATTTATTTATTTATTTAGGAAATTATTTATTTATTAAGTAAATTATTTATTTATTTAGGAAATTTATTTATTTGTTAAGTAAATTATTTATTTCTTTAGGAAATTATTTATTTATTTATTAAGGAAATTATTTATTTGTTAAGTAAATTATTTATTTCTTTAGGAAATTATTTATTTATTTGTTAAGTAAATTATTTATTTCTTTAGGAAATTATTTATTTATTTATTAAGGAAATTATTTATTTGTTAAGTAAATTATTTATTTATTTAGGAAATTATTTATTAAATAAATGATTTATTTATTTAGGAAATTATTTATTGAATAAATGATTTCTTTATGAAGCAAATCAAGCTGTGAGTGGAGCTTCTGCTTCTTCAATCCCCACATTTTGGGGTTCTGGGGTTCAGGGCTCGCCCCTGGCGCTGCTCCCGCCCTGCAGAGCCGGGAACGCTGGCAAAGTTTGGGAGAAATTTGGGAGGAAATGTCCAAAAGGTCTTGGCCAAAGGAAAAGCTGCGGGTTTGGGGTCACGGAGAGCGAGGGAACGGAGATGGAAGAGCCCCGGACCTGCCCGGAAAGGGGAATTTGGGATTAATTCGGGATGGGATGGGATGGGATGGGATGGGATGGGAAGGGAAGAGGAGGGAAGGGAAGGGAAGGGAAGGGAAGGGAAGGGAAGGGAAGGGAAGGGAAGGGAAGGGAAGGGAAGGGAAGAGAAGAGGAAGAAGGGAAGAGAAGAGGAAGAGAAGAGAAGAGAAGAGAAGAGAAGAGAAGAGGAAGAGAAGAGAAGAGAAGAGAAGAGAAGAGAAGAGAAGAGAAGAGAAGAGAAGAGAAGAGAAGAGAAGAGAAGAGAAGAGAAGAGACGAAAAAAGAGAAAAGAGAGAAAAGAGAGAAAAAAGAAAAGAGAAAAAGAGAAAAAAGAGAGAAGAGAAAAAAAGAGAAGAGAAAAAAGAGGAAAAAGAGGAAAAAGAGAAAAGAGAGAAGAGGAAAGGAAAAGGAAAAGGAAAAGGAAAGGAAAGGAAAGGAAAGGAAAGGAAAGGAAAGGAAAGGAAAGGAAAGGAAAGGAAAGGAAAGGAAAAAGAAAAAAGAAAAAAAAGAAAAAAGAAAAGAAAAGAAAAGAAAAGAAAAGAAAAGAAAAGAAAAGAAAAGAAAAGAAAAGAAAAGAAAAGAAAAGAAAAGAAAAAAAAGAAAAGAAAAAAGAAAAGAAAAGAAAAGAAAAGATAAAATAAAATAAAATAAAATAAAATAAAATAAAATAAAATAAAATAAAATAAAATAAAATAAAATAAAATAAAATAAAATAAAATAGAGCAAAGCCTCTCCAGAGCGGTTCAGTCTCGGAGCTGCTCAGCCCAGGGCCACTCCCAGCCCAGTCCCGGGTAGTTCTGGGCTTACCAAAGCTCCGGTTTAGCTGAGCGGGGCTTAAGCACAACCAGATGTGGGCACGGAGCTGCTCCAGTCCCTTTGTGCTCCGGGCGGAGCCCGAGGGGAGGGGGCTCCCAGTGCTCCCAGTGCTCCCAGTGCTCCCAGTGCTCCCAGTGCTCCCAGTTCGCCGCTGGGGCCACTGGGACTGGGCTGGGGAGGGGACGGTGCCACCCGGACACCCCCGGGGGGGACAAAGCCGGGGCTGTGACAGCAAAGCCAGCGCTGAGCTCATCCCAAATTCTGCTGAGTCAGCAGCAGCGCCGCCTCCCCCTCCCCCCCCCCCAGGAGCGCAGCGCAAATTCCTGGGATCGGGAGATTCCATCCCGGGAGGGAAAACTGGAATTCCTGGGGGTGGAGTCCCAGATTTTGATTTTTCCGAGAGGAAAAACTGAAATTCCTGGATTTTGATTCCCAAATTTTGATTTCCCAAGAGGGAAAACTGCAATTGCTGGATTTTGTGTCCCAAAATTCAGTTTTCCCAAGGGGAAAAATTGCAATTTCTGGACTTTGTTTCCCAGATTTTGATTTTTCCAAGAGGAGAAACTGAAATTCCTGGAATTTGTGTCCCGAATTTCAATTTTCCCACGAAGAAAAACTGAAATTCCTGGAATTTTCTTCCCAAATTTCAATTTCCCAAGGAAAAACTGCAGTTCCTGGGGTTTAAAGGACTTTGCTTCCCAAATTTCAATTTTCCCGCAAAGAAGAACTGAAATTCCTGGAATTTGCTTCCCAAATTTTGATTTTTCTGATAGGAAAAACTGCAATTCCTGTGGTCTGCTTCCCAATTTTTAATTTTCTCAAGAGGAAAAACTGAAATTCCTGGACTTTGCTTCTAAAATTTCAATTTTCCCAGTAGGAAAAACTGCAATTCCTGGGGTTTGATTCCCAAATTCCAATTTTCCTGAGAGGAAAAACTGCAATTCCTGTGGTCTGCTTCCCAATTTTTAATTTTCCCAAGAGGAAAAATTGCGATTTCTAGACTTTGCTTCCCAAATTTCAATTTCCCAAGAGGAAAAACTGCAATTCCTGGGGTTTGAGCCCCAAATTCCAATTTTCCCGAGAGGAAAAACTGCAATTCCTGGGGTTTGATTCCCAAATTCCAATTTTCCCATGAGGAGAAACTGCAATTCCTGGAATTTGCTTCCCAAATTTCAGTTTTCCCATGAGGAGAAACTGCAATTCTTGGACTTTGCTTCCCATATTTCAATTTTCCCACAAAGAAAAACTGAAATTCCTGGAATTTGCTTCCCAAATTTCAATTTTCCCACAAAGAAAAACTGCAATTCCTGGAATTTGCTTCCCAAATTTTGATTTTCCCGAGAGGAAAACCCGCAATTCCTGGACTTTATTTTCCAAATAGGAAAAAATTCCAATTCCTGGACACTGCAGGACTTCATTTCCCAAAAGAATTCCCACAATTTCCCGTTTTTCCGTGGTTTTGATCTCAACACCGGGAGCAGAAATCCCGAAATCCTGGGAGAATCCACCCAGGATCCAGGGAATAAATCAGGAGCCCCGCTGTAATTTTAATTAACATTAATTAATCATGGGAATGAAAATTGCGGGGGCCCGGCGGGGCATTGATCGCCCCTGGGTTTGGAGATGGGGCTCTAAGATAATGAGCAGATTGATTGATTGATTGATTGATTGATTAATTCATTGATGCTCATCAGGCTGAGCGAGGGGGCTCGGGAGCCATTGTCCAGTTTGCCCAGTGACTGGAATTGAACTGGGAATCCACTTCCCAGTTTGCCCAGTGACTGGAATGAACTGGGATCACAATTCCCAGATTGCCCAGTGGCTGGAATGAACTGGGAGCCATTTCCCAGTTTGCCCAGTGCCTGGAAGTGAACTGGGAGTCCATTTCCCAGTTTGCCCAGTGCCTGGAAGTGAACTGGGAATCCACTTCCCAGTTTGCCCAGTGGCTTGGACAGAACTGGGATCACAATTCCCAGTTTGCCCAGTGACTGGAATTGAACTGGGAGCCCATTTCCCAGTTTGCCCAGTGCCTGGAATTGAACTGGGAGCCATTGCCCAGTTTGCCCAGTGGCTGGAATTGAACTGGGAATCCCTTTCCCAGTTTGCCCAGTGCCTGGAATTGAACTGGGAGCCATTTCCCAGTTTGCCCAGTGCCTCAGAGGAACTGGGAGCCATTGCCCAGTTTGCCCAGTGCCTCAGAGGAACTGGGAGCCATTGCCCAGTTTGCCCAGTGACTTGGAGTGAACTGGGAATTCCTTTCCCAGTTTGCCCAGTGGCTGGAATGAACTGGGAGCCATTTCCCAGTTTGCCCAGTGCCTGGAATTGAACTGGGAGCCATTTCCCAGTTTGCCCAGTGGCTCGGAGGGAACTGGGATCACAATTCCCAGTTTGCCCAGTGCCTCAGAGAGAACTGGGAGCCATTTCCCAGTTTGCCCAGTGACTCAGATGAACTGGGATCACAATTCCCAGTTTGCCCAGTGGCTGGAATTGAACTGGGAGCCATTTCCCAGTTTGCCCAGTGGCTTGGACAGAACTGGGGACCCGTTTCCCAGTTCGGTCACTGACTGAGGGAACTGGGAATCCCCTTCCAGTTTGCCCAGTGACTCGGAGGAACTGGGAACCCATTTCCCAGTTTGCCCAGTGACTCGGAGGAACTGGGAGTCCATTGCCCAGTTTGCCCAGTGACTTGGAGTGAACTGGGAGCCATTTCCCAGTTTGCCCAGTGACTCAGAGGAACTGGGAACCCATTTCCCAGTTTGCCCAGTGACTTGGACAGGACTGGAAGCCATTTCCCAGTTTGCCCAGTGGCTTGAAGGGAACTGGGAGCCATTTCCCAGTTTGCCCAGTGCCTGGAATGAACTGGGAGCCATTTCCCAGTTTGCCCAGTGCCTGGAATGAACTGGGAGCCATTTCCCAGTTTGCCCAGTGCCTCAGAGGAACTGGGAGCCATTGCCCAGTTTGCCCAGTGACTGGAATGAACTGGGAGCCATTTCCCAGTTTGCCCAGTGACTGGAATGAACTGGGAGCCATTTCCCAGTTTGCCCAGTGACTGGAATGAACTGGGAGCCATTTCCCAGTTTGCCCAGTGGCTCGGAGGGAACTGGGAGCCCATTTCCCAGTTTGCCCAGTGACTGGAAGTGAACTTGGACCCATTTCCCAGTTTTCCCAGTGACTGGAATGAACTTGGACCCATTTCCCAGTTTGCCCAGTGCCTGGAATGAACTGGGAGCCATTTCCCAGTTTGCCCAGTGCCTGGAATTGAACTGGGAGCCATTTCCCAGTTTGCCCAGTGCCTCAGAGGAACTGGGAGCCATTGCCCAGTTTGCCCAGTGCCTCAGAGGAACTGGGAGCCATTGCCCAGTTTGCCCAGTGACTTGGAGTGAACTGGGAATTCCTTTCCCAGTTTGCCCAGTGGCTGGAATGAACTGGGAGCCATTTCCCAGTTTGCCCAGTGCCTGGAATTGAACTGGGAGCCATTTCCCAGTTTGCCCAGTGGCTCGGAGGGAACTGGGATCACAATTCCCAGTTTGCCCAGTGCCTCAGAGAGAACTGGGAGCCATTTCCCAGTTTGCCCAGTGACTCAGATGAACTGGGATCACAATTCCCAGTTTGCCCAGTGGCTGGAATTGAACTGGGAGCCATTTCCCAGTTTGCCCAGTGGCTTGGACAGAACTGGGGACCCGTTTCCCAGTTCGGTCACTGACTGAGGGAACTGGGAATCCCCTTCCAGTTTGCCCAGTGACTCGGAGGAACTGGGAACCCATTTCCCAGTTTGCCCAGTGGCTCGGAGGGAACTGGGATCACAATTCCCAGTTTGCCCAGTGCCTGGAATTGAACTGGGAGCCATTGCCCAGTTTGCCCAGTGACTGGAATGAACTGGGAGCCATTTCCCAGTTTGCCCAGTGACTGGAATGAACTGGGAGAGGTTTTTGGGGGCGTTTAGAGCCATAGTCTGGAACTATAAAAATTATAAATGTAAATATAATAAATAAAAATAAAAGTATAAATATAATAAATAAAATAAAAATAAAAATAAAATAAAAATAAAATTTAAAATATAAATATAAATAAAAATATGAATATAATAAATACAAATATAAAATAAACCATTAATCAAAGTAAACTATAAATTATAAATAAAACAATAAAATAAAAATACAAAATAATAACATAAAAATAAACAATAAAATTCAAAAATAAAAAATAAAAATAAAAATAATAAAAAATAACAATTAAAGTAAAAATAAAAAATAGCTACTAAAAGCTAAAATAAAAATAAAAGCTAAAAATAAATATAAAAATAGAAATTAAATAAATAACAATATACAGTATAATAAATCGAAGTATTAAAATATAATTAATACTTAAAATAAAAATAAATATAACGTCATAATAAAAAGTAATAAAAAAGTAAAAATAAAATAACAATAAAAGAGAAAAATATAAATATAATAAATATTAATATTAACCTTAATAAAATAAATATCACAATATATATATAATAAATATAAAATAAAAAGAAAATAAAAATAAAAAATAAATAAAATAAAAATAAAAAATAAATAAAAAATAAAAATAAATGAAAATACAAATATAAATACAAATACAAACACCAACATAAATACAAATATAAATATCTATAAAAATATAAATATTAAATAAAACATAATAAAATACAAATACAAATATAAAATAATATAAATATTAAATAAAATATACAATATACAATATATAATATAAATTAAAATATAAATATAAATTATAAATATAAAATAAATTTTAAATATAAATATAAATATAAATATAAATCTATAAATATAAATATAAATATAAATATAAATATAAATACAAACCCAATCCCAACCCCTTTTTCCCCTTTATTTCCCCCAATCTCCTCCCCCCGGGCCGGGCCCTTCCCGGCTCCTCCATCCCTGGACATTCCCAACTTCCCTTCCAAATCCCAGCCCCGAATCCCGAATTCCAGAATCGCGGAATCCCAGCTCCCGGTGGGAGCAGAGGGAAAACGTCAGCACCAATTCCTGCTGATCAAACGCGGGATTCATTAACGATTCCGCCCTTTAATTAGGAGCTGATTAAAAAAAAAAACTAAAAAAAATAATTTAAAAAAAGAGGGATGGCGGGGAGTAATTAACGCAAATTAATGAGGAGAGCCCGCGGTTCCCATCGGGATTTTCCCCCCTGGTTAATGAGGAGAGGCTGGAATTCCCCAGAGGAGCTGGAATTGCTGCTGGAAAAAAGCTAAAAAAGTTCAAAATGGTTAAATCTGAAAATTAGCCAAAAATCCAAAAATCGCAGCTTCTAAAACTCAGCTCAAAACCCGCAGGGAATGTGGGTTTGATGGCTGGATTTTAATTTTTATGGCTGGTTTTTATATTTTTATGGCTGGATTTTAATTTTTATGCCGGATTTTTATTTTTTATGGCTGGTTTTTAATATTTTTATGGCTGATTTTCATTTTTTTTGGCTGGTTTTTAATTTTTCACGGCTGATTTTTATTTTTTATGGCTGATTTTTATATTTTTGTGGCTGGATTTTAATTTTTCACGGCTGATTTTTGTATTTTTACGGATGATTTTTATATTTTTATGGCTGATTTTTATTTTTTTATGGCTAGCTTTTGTATTTTACAGCTGATTTTTTTTTTATGGCTGGTTTTTAACTTTTTAAGGCTGATTTTTATTTTTTATGGCTGGATTTTAATTTTTTATGCCTGATTTTAAATTTTTATGCCTGATTTTTATATTTTATGGCTGGTTTTTAATTTTTATGCCTGATTTTTATATTTTTATGGCTGGCTTTTAATTTTTTTATGGTTGATTTTTATTTTTTATGGCTGATTTTTATATTTTTATGGGTGGTTTTCATATTTTTATGGCTGATTTTTGTATTTTTACAGCTGGTTTTTAATTTTTTATGCCTGATTTTTATATTTTTGTGGCTGGATTTTAATTTTTCACGGCTGATTTTTGTATTTTTACGGATGATTTTTATATTTTTATGCCCGATTTTTATTTTTTATGGCCGATTTTTATATTTTTATGGGTGGTTTTTATATTTTTATGGGTGGTTTTTGTATTTTTACAGCTGGTTTTTAATTTTTATGGTTGATTTTTATATTTTTTGGCTGGATTTTTGTATTTTTTATGCCTGATTTTAATTTTTTTATGGCTGATTTTTATTTTTTATGGCTGATTTTTAATTTTTTATGCCTGATTTTTATATTTTTATGGCTGGATTTTAATTTTTTTATGGCTGATTTTTATATTTTGCAGCTCATTTTTGTATTTTTACAGCTGATTTTTCATTTTTTTTATGGTTGATTTTAATTTTTTATGCCTGATTTTTATTTTTTGTGTCTGGTTTTTAATTTTTTATGGCTGATTTTTATATTTTTGTGGCTGGTTTTTATATTTTTTATGGCTGATTTTTATATTTTTATGTGTGTTTTTTATATTTTTATGGCTGATTTTTGTATTTTTACAGCTGGTTTTTAATTTTTATGGCTGATTTTTATTTTTTATGGCTGATTTTTATTTTTTATGCCTGTTTTTTATATTTTATGGCTGGATTTTAATTTTTTATGCCTGATTTTTATTTTTTTTTTGGCAGGTTTTAAATTTTTTATGGCTGATTTTTATTTTTTATGGCTGATTTTTATATTTTTATGGGTGGTTTTTATATTTTTATGGCTGATTTTTGTATTTTTACAGCTGGTTTTTAATTTTTATGGCTGATCTTTATTTTTTATGGCTGGATTTTAATTTTTCACGGCTGATTTTTGTATTTTTACGGATGATTTTTATATTTTTATGGCTGATTTTTATTTTTTTAAAGCTAGTTTTTATATTTTACAGCTGATTTTTATATTTTTATGGCTGATTTTTGTATTTTTACAGCTGGTTTTCAATTTTTATGGCTGATTTTTATATTTTTATGGCTGGATTTTAATTTTTTTTCTGGTTCTCTGGGATTAAAACTATGAAATATTGGCTTGGGGACAGCCAAAATCAAAACCCTAATTGTTAAATAATTTAATAAATAAATAAATAATTTAATAAATAAATAAATAATTCAATAAATAAATAAATAATTTAATAAATAAATAAATAATTTTTGGGGGACAGCCAAAATCACAACCCTAATTATTAAATAATTTTGGTTTGGGGACAGCCAAAATCAAAATCTTAAATATTTTTGGAGGAAAACCCACCCCAAAAAAAGGGAATTTTAGGGCCCAAAGAGCAGAGATTTTTGTCTGGAACTGATCCCAAATGTGAGGAATTTTCGGGGAAAACTCACCCCAAAAAAAGGGAATTTTAGGGCTGAAAGAACGGAGATTTTTGCCTGGAGCTGATCCCAATTCTATGGAATTTTAGAGGAAAACCTACTCATAAAAAGGGAATTTTAGGGCCCAAAGAGCAGAGATTTTTGCCTGGAGCTGATCCCAATTGTGAGGAATTCTTGGGAAAACCCACCTCAAAACCGGGAATTTTAGGGCTGAAAAAATGGAGATTTTTTGCCTGGAGCTGATGCCAATTCTATGGAATTTTTGGGGAAAACCCATCCAAAAAAAGGGAATTTTAGGACCCAAAGAATGGAGTTTTTCTCCTGGAGTCACAGCCCAGCTGATCCAAAATGTGAGGAATTTTCAGGGAAAACTCACTCAAAAAAAGGGAATTTTAGGGCTGAAAGAACGGAGATTTTTGCCTGGAGCTGATCCCAATTCTATGGAATTTTAGAGGAAAACCTACTCATAAAAAGGGAATTTTAGGGCCCAAAGAGCAGAGATTTTTGCCTGGAGCTGATCCCAATTGTGAGGAATTCTTGGGAAAACCCACCTCAAAACCGGGAATTTTAGTGCCCAAAACCAGATTTTTTCGCCTGAGTCACAAACCCAGCTGGATCCAAATGCGAGAGGAATTTTTCAGGGAAACCCATCCAAAAAGGGAATTTTGGGCCCAAAGAGCAGAGATTTTGCCTGGAGCTGATCCCAAATGTGAGGAATTTTCAGAGGAAACCTGCACCCAAAATGGGAATTTTAGGGCTGAAAGAATAGAGATTTTTTGCCCGAGCTGATCCCAAATGTGAGGTTTGAAAACTCACCCCAAAACCAGGAATTTTAGGCTGAAAGAATGGAGATTTTTGCCTGGAGCTGATCCCAAATGAGGGAATTTTGGGAAAACTCACCCCAAAAAAGGAATTTCTAGGGGCTGAAAGAATGGAGGATTTTGTCTGGAGCTGATCCCAAATGTGAGGAATCTCTTGTGGCAACTCACCCCAAAAGTGGAATTCCCAGGGCTGAAAGAACACAGAGAGATTTTTGCCTGGAGCTGATGCCACACCCCATGGAATTTTTGGGGAACCCACCCAAAAAAGAATTTTAGGGCCCAAATCCAGCTTTTTTGCCCGAGTCGCAGCCCAGCTGGATCCCAAAATCTGATTATCCAGGTGGAATGCCTGAACAAACAGCTCAGGCTGCGGCCCCCTCCTGGGACCCCCACCCCAGGGGCTTAAGGTTTCATTTCACATCTGGGCAAAAGCAGGAAAAATATTCCCAGGTATTTGGGGATCGAAAGAGCCGAGTTCGGCTCCGCCCGGCCCGAGGGGAATTGGGGGCAGGGGGGAAAGGGGTTGGGGGCAAAGATTGACAGGGATTTTGGGGTGCAGGGGGTCAGGGATGTTTGGGATCAGGGGTCAGGAAGAAGGGAGCCAGGGATCAATGATTTTGGGGTGAAAGGGGTTGGGATGCAGGGAAGATGGGACAGGGATTTTGGGGTGAAGGGGGTCAGGGATGTTTGGGTTCAGGGGGTCAGGGATGTTGGGGTGAAAGGGGTTGGGGGGCAAGGAAGATGGGAGAGGGATTTTGGGGTTCAGGGGGTCAGGAAGAAGGGAGCCAGGGATCACCGATTTTGGGGTGAAAAGGGTTGGGGTGCAGGGAAGATGGGAGAGGGATTTTGGGGTGCAGGGGGCAGGGATTTTTGGGTTGAGGGAGAAGGGAGCCAGGGACAGGATCAGGGATGTGGAGATTAAAGGGGTTGGGGGGTAGGGAAGATGGGAGAGGGATTTTGGGGTTCAGGGGGTCAGGGGTGTTGGGGTGAAAGGGATTGGGGTGCAGGGATAATGGGAGATGGGGAGAGGGATTTTGGGGTGCAGGGGGTCAGGGATGATTGGGTTCAGGGGGTCGGGGATGTTGAGATTGAAGGGGTTGGGATGCAGGGAAGATGGGAGAGGGATTTTGGGGTGCAGGGGGTCAGGGAGAAGGGAGCCAGGGATCAGGGATGTTGGGGTGAAAGGGGCTGGGATGCAGGGAAGATGGGATTTTAGGGTGTAGAGGGTCAGGGGGGTGGGGAGCTGGGGGCACAGGGGTCAGGGATTTTGGGGTGCAGGGGATTGGGGCACACGGATGATGGGATCCTGGGTTGAGGGGGATTGGGGTACACGGATGATGGGATTCTGGAGTGCAGGGGATTGGGGCACACGGATGCCGGGATCCCGGGGTTCAGGAGATTGGGGTCCAGGGATGCCGGGATCCCGGGGTTCAGGAGATTGGGGTCCAGGGATGCTGGGATCCCAACCAGGATAGTCCAGGGATGCCGGGATCCTGGGATTCAGATTGGGGTCCAGGGATGCCGGGATCTCGGGGTTCAGGGGATTGGGGCACACAGATGCCGGGATCCCGGGGTTCAGGATATTGGGGTCCAGGGATGCCGGGATCCCGGGGTTCAGGAGATTGGGGTCCAGGGATGCCGGGATCCCGGGGTTCAGGAGATTGGGGTCCAGGGATGCCGGGATCCCGGGGTTCAGGGGATTGGGGCACACGGATGCCAGGATCCCGGGGTTCAGGAGATTGGGGTCCAGGGATGCCGGGATCCCGGGGTTCAGGGGATTGGGGCACACGGATGCCGGGATCCTGAGGCGAGAGGATCGGATCGCACGGATGCCGGGATCCCGGGGCTCACGCTGGGATGCTGAGGGTCCGGGCTCCACCTCCGCCGGGCTGCGGGGGGGTCCAGGCTGCTGAGCCCCGCCGAGCTCTCGCCCATCCTCTCCCCCCCGCTGTCCGGAGCGCATCTCGGCCCTCGCCATCCCCGCTCCGCTCCGCCCCGCCGCTCCTCGGGGGCGGGCTGTGGGCGGTGGGCGGTGGGCGGTGGGAGGCGGAGGGGGGGCAGCCCCAGCCCAGGCCCCGGCCGCGGCCCCGGCCCCGGCCCCGGCCCCAGCCCCAGCCCCAGCCCGGCCCCAGCCCCAGCCCCAGCCCGGCCCCAGCCCCCGCCGCCCGGGGCCGCCGCGCCGCCCCGCATTGTCCGGGCGGCAGCGCAGGATGCGGCGCCCGGCTCGGCCTCCCGGGCTGCGCTGAGGGCCCGCCGGCATGAGGAGGTGAGTGAGAGCGGCCGGGACGGGCACGGGGCGGCCGGGCCGAGCATCCCCCGCGCTGCCCGGGCTGCGGATCCCGCGCCGCCGCCGCCGCCGCCGCCGCCGAGCCGCGGATTTTTGGGGGGGAAAGCAGCGGAGATGGGGAGTGCGGAGGGATCGCGGCGGGGCTGCTGCTCCGAGGAGCCCGGGAGCTCTGGCGGGGAAGGGGCAGCCCCCGGAGGCTCGGCCTTTGGCGTTCCGCTCCCGGTTTCCTCCCCGAAAGGGTGCGGGGAGCTCCGGGGGACGAGCTGGTGACACGAGCGTGCCCCGAGCGGGGATTCTGGAGCCGGGAGGGGTCTGAGCCTGGTCCCGAGGGAAGCCTGGCCCCGAGGGAAGCCTGGTCACGGTGGTTTACCTAATCCTAATCCTAATCTTGATCCTAACCCTAACCGAAACCTAGAGGGTGCACACGGTGCGATGGATCGACCATCCATCAATCCATCCATCCATCCATCCATCCAAACATCCAAACGTCCTTCCTTCATTCAATTCTCCACCCCTCCATCCCTCCACCCCTCCGTCCCTCCCTCCTGCCCTGCCTCGCTCCATCCCTCGCCCCCCAGGAACAATGCGGGCTCCCGCAGCCGCTGTCGCACGTCAGGCGCACGCCGGAGCGCTCGCCTTCAAAACACTCGCGGCTTCCAGGAGCTGAGGGGGATTTTTAAACGGGAGCTTTGCCTGAAAGCTCCTTTTTTTTTTTAAATTTTAATTTTATTTTATTTTTTGGAAGTGGGAGATTTTCGCTCGGGGGACAAGAGGCGCTCGCAGAGAGCGTCAGGAAAGGTTTAAAATCACTTTATCCCGGTTATTCCCGTATAAATTCAATTCTGGGTTCGGAGGCGCCATGTGCTGGTTCACGTCATCCCGACTTTTACACCGGGGACCACAAAAAATTCTGCTTTTGTGACAGATTTCGGGCGTGGAGATGGAATTCTGGCCGGAACCCGGGCGCGGGTGTTTGATGCGGACGCAGCTCCGTGTGGAGGGCGCTGGGATGGATTTCCCGACGGGAATTCCTCCCTGTTCTCCCAGATTTTTCCCATCTCGGCGCCGCGTTTGCTCCCGAGGCGGCTCTGAATTCGACATTTCGGCGGGGGCCGAGGCCTGGCAGTTGTTTATCACATCCAACATTTGTTTTAGCTCTCCCCGGCGCAAGTGTGTTGACATTTTCTCTTGGGGGACGGCCGGGATAATGGATGGCACGTACTGTATTGTGCTCCTTGGAAAAGCCGCGGGATCCCGCAATAACATAAACAGCCGGGGCCGAATCCATCCCGGATCCTGCGGGAATGGGCTCCGGGTTTGCATCCCGCACCTCCCGTGCCGAGCTGCTTCTTGGTGGTGAAAAATATCCCCGTTAAAGCTCGTTATAAATATGATTTATGGTTATGATTATTTATTATGAACGGAGATGTGTTTGTTATCAATAGAAATTTATTTCTTGATTTGGTTGGCAGCAGCTGCAGTTTCGCTCCCCGCTCCGTGTTTCAGCCGGGGAGGTTTTGTGGAGGGCAAGGAAAAAGCCCGGGTGGGTTTTGGGGTGCGTGGCCGTGGGGGAGCAGCCTCTGGATGTCCCCGATCAGAATTCCTGGATCTGGGAGGGGTTTTGTGCTCACAAACTCAGAATTCCTGGAGCAGGGAAGGGTTTTGTGCTCTCCACTCTCAATTCCTGGATCTGGGAAGGGTTCTGTGCTCTCCAGCTCAGAATTCCTGGATCTGGGAAGGGTTCTGTGCTCTCCAGCTCTCCCAGCTCACAATTCCTGGATCTGGGAAGGGTTTTGTGCTCACAAACTCAGAATTCCTGGAGCAGGGAAGGGTTTTCTGCTCCCCACTGACAATTCCTGGAGCAGGGAAGTGAGGAACAGCCTCTGGATGACCCTGATCGAAATTCCTGGATCTGGGAAGGGTTCTGTGCTCTCCAATCTCAATTCCTGGAGCAGGGAAGTGAGGAACAGCCTCTGGATGTCCCTGATCGAAATTCCTGGATCTGGGAAGGGTTCTGTGCTCTCCACTCTCAATTCCTGGATCTGGGAAGGGTTCTGTGCTCTCCAGCTCAGAATTCCTGGAACAGGGAAGTGAGGAACAGCCTCTGGATCAGAATTCCTGGAGCAGGGAAGGGTTTTGTACTCACAA
>JAVTVJ010003961.1:0-40946 GCA_034509425.1 Eopsaltria australis
TGGTGTGGTGAAATGGAGAAAACAATGGCTTGAGGAGGAAGAGGTTTGCTTTAGGCAATTGTCAGCCATGTAATGGGAGCACAGATGTAATATGTCTCCAGTGCAATCAATTCAGTGGCTGCTTTTTTTTATATAGAAGTGCATTTCCATTAACTCAGGGAAATGATGCTACTATCAAAAAAAAAGAAAGCCACATGCTTTTCTCAGTGGCCTAGCAGAACATGCCATTCAAAAATCCCCACAGGCAACACAGCAGGAAGTTAATTTTAAGATCTGACCAACAGGTCAACTTTGCAGAATGCCATATAACTGAGTAGATCAACAACATTAATAAATTCTATAATGTTTCACTGAAGGGCTTCCTAAGGCACTTGAAAGCCTGAGGTTTTATTGTGCTGCTTCCAAGATATTCTAAGACAGTTTTCAAGTCTCTGTCTTTTCAATTCTGAAGCATGGTGTTTCTCATTTCCACGGCTAATCTACAGCAGAGTGACTCCATTCATTAAGATACTGCAACCTCACTCCCCTTCTTATTAGAGTCATTTTTTGAAGCTACCTTAAAGGCCTTAAAGAAGTGTCCTGAACTGAGAAATGCTTTACTATGCCACCTTCCTTCCAAATCGAACTGCGCAGCTGCAATAGCTAACTAATAGAAACAAAGGTTTATAAATTAAGCTGTCAATTTGCAGGGAAACTCCAATACTGTAGCAGTCATTCCATAACACTGGGAAATATTGCAAAGCTTACTGTTTCACTCCTTCTAATTTGCCCTGCTTACCTTCTCCAGAGCTATCATCCTTTTCTTAAAGAGGACCGCTAATAGAATTTTGGAAGGGATGCTTCAGAGGATGCCCTTTCTAAAACTGGGGATTATGATTCCTCTGGAGATATATCGATCTGTCATGGCTTTTCAAATATGAAAGACAGTGTCTTTGCAGATTCATCTGCCAGTTCTCTCAATCTAGATCTCAACAGCTTTTGGTAGGTTCATTTACAGGTAAGTACTGCTGTGAACTGGTTCTCTGGGTTTTCTTTGGTTCTCCTAGTTCATTCAAAAGTGATTTTTTCATCATTTAGGATGACTGAATTGGTAGCAGGAAAGGCCTAACAGGTGCTTAACGGGCTGTCAGGTTTGCCAGTTGAAACCACACCTGAAGATTTTGATGACCAAAAGCTATCCCTTTGGTAAGGGAATGAAGGGCAGAAAAATATACTCCTGTACATCTGGTCCATCTTATTCCAGCCAAGCCTCCATCTGTACTCCTGGCATCACTTGTGCCTTACTGTTCACTCACTGCTCAGGCTTTTTATGTAGCAATTAAAAAGATAACGTGGGCACATTTTAAAAACAGTTACGTTCCTCCTCCTGATGGAGCCTGTCCTACACCAGAGAGTAGAGAGGGTGGACACCCTGAGCTTGCAGGTTGCAAGGCCTGGTGGACCCCTGCTCTGTCAGAGCATCTTGTCGTGTGCTTGGAGAGCGATGAGAAGCCTGGGGCACTGCCTTATACTGGAGCAACCTGCCTCCTGCTCACACAGAGCCCTATGGTCCAACATCTTTTCTAGCCTTATTGGTTTGCTAAGTGGAAAAGGTTTACTATGGGGTTTGAATGGAGAAAAGTACAGGATTTTTTCAGAGACAGCTTCCAGCAACACTTACCCAGCAAGTACAGGCTGTCATGACAGACTGCAGGGCAGAAGGCCCCAAGCAATTTGGGGAGAAGCTTTAGGCAAGGAGGTAGATAATGTAGGGTGCCCAGCAATGGCAGCTCAGCTCCTGGCTTGCCCTAGTCAGAGGAGCAGTGGCCACAACCCAACTACAGTAGCAGTGAGGCCAGGGTTGCCCAAGGGCACCAGGACCATCCGCTCACTGTACCTGGGGCAGCATCCTCGGGTGGGTAGATGGGGAAAACAGGGCAGGGCTGCAGTGAGGCTGTGATCTGCAGGTCCCTGACAGCCAGTTCTGAAGTGGTCAGTAGAAAAGCATTGCATTTTCCAAACTGGAGATGGAAAAAAGCCATCAAAATTCATAAGGGATATTAATTTTAATATATATGAGAAAGAGAGTGACAATATGCAAGCAGTCATGCTCTGCATGATGAATTGCAGTCCACTCATATGCAGTGCTTGCAGTAATATCCATTTGCAGTAATATATCATTTTCTTTATTATTTAATCTCATAGCTCTTAATTAGCACATTGAATTTTATGGCTGTTTCAGGGCTTGTGGGGACATGACTAGAAATTGTCTCTAAAATCCCTCCCCATGTGACATAAGAAGCCTCAGTTCAGCAAGTTCAAAATTGAAATGCTCTCTGGCTTTATCTTGGATGAATGGTTGATGCCACATCTTACTTTTAAAATGTGTTTTTAAAAGACTTTCATAGAGGGAGACTTTTCATTTTTTCATGTCAAATTGGCAGTGTTCTGTCTCCCTGAATGCAGAACAGGTTCCTCCTGACTTGCATTGATGAGAGCCTCAAATGGCCTTTGAGGAAACTCCTCAAGAGGTTTTTTACTGTGAGTCTTCTTCAAAGAGGAAAAGACTGAAACATGTCACAGTTAAGAGCATTTTTAGACACCAGTTTTGCCTCAAATCTTGCTTCTGAATTAAATGAATGTTATAACCCCAAATTTCACTTATGAATTGGGATTTCTAAGTTAATCTCAGAGAATATGACAACCATTATATTGAAAGTGGTCTGCTAATATGTTGGATGGCTTATCCTTTAATCAGCTCCACTGTGCACAGTGGTGTTTTTCAAGTTCTTTAATAATATTAAGATCACTTGTAAAATCAGATTGAAACAGATAAGATTATATTGACCAAAGGAGGAGTTCATGATGTGATTAAAGAAAAAGGCAATGGATGTTCCAGATGACATATTAGGATAACGAAAATGTGTACAGGAGCAAGGTAAAGAATACTAAAAACTATTAAATTATTCAGAGAAATAAAAATATCAGAAAATATTCTATTATTATGAAAATGTTCAGTATTATAAAAAACTGAAGTTTCAACAGTCAGATGGAGAGCAGTTGTAAAATGCAGAAATGCTGACTGAGTTTCTTGGAAAACAATTATGAAGGTAGAGCTGAAAAACTGGGATCTCTTTTCTTCCAGCTGGGAAAATATGTTGAACCATAAAAGCTGCAGATCTGTTAGAATAAAGGTTGGCAGCAACCTGCTTCAGCTGAATTGCCTAAACTGTGAAGAATAGCTGAGAACACAGGAATTACTTCAACAAAGATTTGGATTCTCTAAGGACTGAGAAAGTGCTAGCAGGATGAAGTGTGGCTGAGCAACATGATACTTAATTTTTAAGGCATACTTTCATAGCCCCTTAGGAAAAGAGGCCTGTAAGCTGTTCCTCAGTTTTGAGGATAACATCTAATTCTTCAGTTTCCGTACATGCAGTTGGAAATGCTGATGCTAAGTGAACATGAAAAGCTCTTGGAGCAGGACTTTTTACAGGCTCCTGGGGCCATGCTGAGTATTGAGCAAGTGTGTTATCAGGACTCAAGGAGTTAACGAGAACACTGAAATAGTACTTAATTAAATCAGGGAGAGAGGATGGAAATATTGCATCAAAGTTGAACAGGTTTTGTGTGCCTTTTAGTACCTGATAATTTACAAACACAGCATCCCTATTTTCAGCTACCTTACAGTCTGGAGTACCTAATTCATGGTGTCTTGTGTATCATGTTAATGAGTAATTTTACTTGAGCTTCCAGCACTTCCAGTACTTGAGTTGCAGAAAGAACTGAAACAGCAAGTTTGAGATCAACTACCTATAAGAAAAATTAGCTAGCTTAAGTTCTGTGTCATATTATTAGTGGAGAAAAGCAGTATAGATGTGATAGTTTTTGTATATGCAGAGCTGTTTTTACAGGTACTAGAGGTTGTTTGCAGTCTGGAGATCTGATTCCTAAGTGAGGGAATGGAATCATGGCTTTGATAGACATGTAATGTTTGGTCCACTTGACACAGCTGAAGGATGGGATGACATCCAGAGGGATCAGGGCAATCTTGAGATGTGTGCCCATGAGAATCTCATATGGTTTAACAAGACTGCTGTGGGTAATCCAAAATGCCATTGTATTTCACATCTATCTGTGCCCAAATTGTTGCTGTCTCCTTAAGGCCTGCCACTGTGGCTGGAAAGGGACATGAGCTGCCTGGGATTTTTAAGTTGGAATATGGAAGAAGAGTATGCATGGACTTGTGGTCTTTTGACTCATGCAGAGTCTTTATCTCTCTTGCCTTTTGATTTGCTTTCATGTCCCTTGCCTCTCTTGCCTCTTGGTTACTTGTATTTAAGAGCTGAGGCAGCTTTGGGAATGACTGTATGCTGCCACACTACAGTCACTCCAGTCCGGCAACGAGGTCCAGCTGAAGTAAGAAAAGCACCAAGTCCGAGATGCTCCAGCCAACTCCTCCTGTCATCTCCTGATGTGAGGAAGGCCAAGTATCCCTGTGAGTTCTAGCCCCTTGATCCAGAGAATACCAGTCAGAGCCCCAGCTGCTGGGGAGACAAGAGAGCGGAGGGGGTAAGGAGAAGACTGAAACCATCTTCCCTTTGTCCTTTGAGCCACATACTCAGCTGCAGAGTGTCATCTTGGAAGAGGGAAGTATCCTGCCATTCTGGGTGATTCACAATTTCTCTGAGGTTCCTGAGATTTAGCAATTTTGTATCTAGCAGTTATTTATGGGGTGGTTTTTTGCCTGTTGCTGTTCATTTTGTATGCTCTCACTTTTTCACTCATATCTACTTGTATTCATTCCTTATTGCTGCAAAGGCATGAGTTAAAACTATAAGGGGAAGCATGAGTGCTTTTTCTTATAATGTCTTAAACCAAGACACAAGACCAAGTTCAAGGTGCTGCACCTGGGTCAGGACAATCCCTGATATCAACACAGGTTCAGGAATGAACAGATAGAGAGGCTAAGCTGGCCCCATGCACTCCCAGACCAGAAAGCCAAGGGTGTCCTGGGCTGCATCCAAAGCAGCGTGGGCAGCAGGGGATGGAGGGGATTCTGCCCCTCTGCTCCGCTCTGCTGAGACCCCTCCTGGAACCCTGAATCCAGCTCTGTGGTCCCAGCACAGGAAGGACATGGACCTATTGGAGTAAGCCCAGAGGAGGGACACCAGGATGATCAGAGGGATGGACCACTTCTCCTACGGGGAAAAGCTGAGGGAATTGCTCAGCCTGGAAAAAAGACTTCAAGGTCATCTAATTGTAGCCTTCCAGTACCTGAAAGGAGCTTACAGGAAAGATGCAGCAACATTATTTCCAAGAACATGTAGTGACAGGACAAGAGGGAATGTGTTCAAATGGAAAGACAGTAGGTTTAGATTAGATATTAGGAAAAAATTCTTTGCTGCGGGAGTGTTGAGACACTGACACAGGGCCCTGAGAGTCTGTGGATGTCCCATCCATGGAGGTGTTCAAGGTCAGGTTGGATAGGAGCAACCCAGTTTAATTGAAAGTTTTCCTGCCCTTGTCAGGTGGGTTGGAACCAGGTGTTTTTCAATGACTTCTTTCAACCCAAACAATTTTAAGGTTCTATGATGATTCCTGTAGTTAGGAAGTAACTTTTAAAAACTTATATTCAGGCCACAAAATGAAAAAAAGTTTGAATAAAGTCAGCAATATTGTAATATGAGGTTAGGCACAATGGGGTTTGTTGTTTTACTGTAATTTGTTTAGGTGTTTAATTCAGCTTTTCCACACCTCTGTGAATGTTAACTTGATCTGTTAGTCAAAAAAAAATTCTTTGTGGTTTGGGAAAAGATGGGAAACATTTTTTCCACTCAGTCTTCCAGGAGACAGTGGAAGG
Organism: Eopsaltria australis; assembly: GCA_034509425.1. Lineage (NCBI taxonomy): Eukaryota > Metazoa > Chordata > Aves > Passeriformes > Petroicidae > Eopsaltria > Eopsaltria australis. The sequence continues at coordinate 5,843 of JAVTVJ010003961.1, forward strand.
TAAAGAGAGTATGTTCTTTCTGAATTAGCTGGTGTCTGGTATTTACTACACAGCTAAATCATGTTGCAGGGAGAGATAGTTAATATACAGCATTCATAGCATGAAATATGGACACATTTTCAATGCTGAGAATCAGATGGAGGCATTGCAGCTGGTAATCAAAAAATGTGTTCTAGTGTGCCTTAAGATATGATTTTTAGACCGGGTTTTTTCATAAGTGGATTAATTAAAACATGGGAATTTTAAAATGAAGTGAGATGCTTTAACCCAACTTTTATGTTTCTAAATATAAAAAAGGTGCATGAAGCTCATGCTTTTCATTTTCTTAATGTGCTAGACATGTTTAAATAATAGGGAAGATTGGAAAAGGTTATTTTGTCAACTTCAGTAGCAGTGTCTCCTTGATGAAATATGGAATGGAATCTACAAAAGGGCTCCTTCATTAATTTCCTGCTGCATGGACACTGCATCTCATGTTTATATGCCAGAACAAAATGGGTTTTAGACTTTGCCTCTGGATTTGAAATTAAAAAAATATGTGCTTGTAGGAAAATAATCCCAATTTGTTGACTCTTGAGAACTTGCTTAGGTAGTGATTTAAACCAAAATAGCTTTTCTTCAACTGTTTTTTCCTTATGATTTCTCAACATTCCAAATGCCTCATATCTTTAAGGATAGTATCCTTTCAACCTCATGTTGTGTAACTGTGGCACTTTGAATTCCTTCACTGTTGTGGTTTTAGTGGGGAATCTAATCTGCAAATTCAGCTCTTCTGCAAAACACAGTAGTAGTCAAATAATGTATAGCCATTTTGTTTCATTCTACCTGGTGTGCAAGTAAGCTAAAGTCAACCATAGGTGTTGGCTTTGACTATTTTACTTATTACAAGAATAAGCAAACCAAAGAACCTTGATCACTCAAATAGATGTGCAGTGTGTTGTCATGAAATGTTATTCTCCATTGCAAGATTGTAGTCTGAGGATAGAGAGGAGGGGAGGTCCATCAGAATTAGGAAGGATAGTAAACAAATCAAAAGCATATCTTAGCGTTAGATCCTTGCTGTTGTCTCTGAGCATGGACTGAGCCTTGACAGCTTTTCTATGAGTCAAGAATAAGTCTACAGTTTTTGCCATTACATACAGTGCTAGTGCTAGTGCTAGTGAACATACCTTTTTTTTCCAATCAGTTAATACGGTCTTTAACAAGCTGTGGACGAAGTTTTGATTTCACCAAAACATTTGGGTTCTTCTCTTCTTGGGACAGCACTTGCTGTATGGCTTAACATTTTTGGATTGAACACTTCTAAATGTCTGTGGCCTATGAAACATTAAGCATCCTTCCTGGTTTTATATTATGGAGTTTTTAATGAAAAACATAGTTTACAAAAGTGAAGCAATATTCAGTGTCAGGGCTAGAAAAAGAGTGCACCTTTATGATTGTAGTTTTCAGGAGCTAAATCTTGAGGTGTTTTTCTTTCTAATTCTGTTCCTGGACAATGAAATTGTTTCTTGTTATCATTCATTCTGCCTCTAGTGTCTAATTTTGTTTTTCATATTCAGGTCTATTACTGTAGTCATTCAACTTTGAGTTTTTGCTTCCACTGTGTCACTGGTTAGCAGCTCACTGGCTGTTGTGGTACTCTTGTGAAACCTGACCAAAATACTTTTGGTTTGGAATTTTGGAGACAGCTTAGGTTAGCTGCAAGTCAAAAAACCCCCAGAAAATGTTAATCTCCAAAAATGTAGATGAGAATAATTCAGATAACTAGAAATATGTACTTGGATTTCTCCCTTTCTGTCTCTCTTTCCCTCTGTGCAGTTTTCCAGGGTGTGTTTATTCATTCTTTATTTAGGCTTACTGTTGAAAAGTATTGTGTGGGCTTAGCCAAGGTCATTCATTAAAATGTGGAAGAGGAGATGCAGTGACAAGCAGTAGTGACAGCGGGTTCCTCTCCTTGACAATGTACTCTTGACAGTGCTGTATTTAGATGAAGAATACAGATGAAGAGATGCAATACTTCTAGACATCTTTCAGTAACAAGGGCTGAACATCCCTGAGTTCTGAAGACTTGTGTATGTCACAGTTATATTGTCTGATTGCAATATGTTAGCTCATGAACAGAGAAATACCCTCACATTCCCTTTGTCTTAATAACTCTTGAGTAGACCTTTGCCAGGAAGTTAGGTCTTTTTGGTTGAAATCGATTTCTCAGTTAGCCAAATAAAAAAGAAGGAGCAGGAATAAAGATAGTATAAATCATGCCTTGAAGGGAGGGAGTTTGCCTGAGTTTAGATCCATTAATCTGAATACTTCAATATTTTTCAGGTTCACGTTGGCTGGAGTACAGTAAAAGAAATATTTTAGTTTTCTGCTGTAGAACAATTTTGAGCTACCTAGAGAAAACATTCTCAGTGCACATTTGTGTTTCCACTGTTCCCTGCTATCTGCTTTTTCTATTTCCCAGCACTAAGTACAATGCTGACAAGGGTCAATCTCCTTGTCCTTTTAGCACAAAGGAGTATTTTGTCCTGTTACATTGTATGGAGAAGCACACACAAGATTCTTTGTGATTGTGAAGACATGGTTCTACATAATTCTTCCGATTGGGTTATACTGAAGGCCTGAGAAGGTGGTAGGGGAAAAATGCTTGTTAAAGTCTAGTTTTGTCCCTGCAAGAGCAGAGCCTTGCAGAAGGGCAAGGCTGTTCAAGCTGGGAGGAGCAGTTCAGAATCAAACCTTATTAACAAGGAGGATAGTCCTATTCTGGAACTACTCAGTGAGTTTATATGGCAAGATTTTACTTGTGAGGCAGGGGGTACAGGGGTGGCTTCTGTGTGAAGCTTCTACAAACTTAACTCATGTCAGATAGAGCCAGTGCCAGCCAGCTCCAAGACACATATTCCACTGGCTAAGGCAGAGCCCATTTGTGAGAGAGCCATCTGTGAGAACAGTAGCATCTTCTGGGACATATTGGGATAATAAGATATCTTTTGGGATATCTTCTGGGATAACCTATTGAAGAAGGGGAAGAACTGTTGTACAAAACAGCCAGAAGAGTGAACATGTGAGGAAGACCCACAGACACCAAGGCCAGTCAAGAAGAAGAGAGAGGAGGTGCTCCAGGCACTGGACCAGAGATTACCCTGCAGCCGCTGGAGAATTCCCCCTTAACCCATGAAGGTTGAAGGTGGAGCAGATATCCACCCACAGCCAATGGAGCAAGTGATTACATGAAGGAGGCTGTGACCCTGTGGGGACCCCACACTGGAGCAGGGTCCTGACAGAACCTGTGGTCCTGCAGGGAGAGGAGCCCATGATGGGGCAGTTTTCCTGGCAGGGTTTGTGACCCCATAGGGAGCCCATGATGGAGCAGGCTCTTGCTGAGGGATGAATCATGTGGAAGGCAGCCATGCTGAATGAGATCATGAAGAACTGTAGCTGCTGGTAAGGACCAACATGGGAAAAGTTTGTGAAGAACTGTTTCCCATGGGAGGGACTACGCACTTCAGCAGGAGAAGAATGTGAGGAGTCCCACTCCTGAGGAGGAAGGAGCAGCAGAGACAGCATGTGATGAACTGACTATAGCCACCATTCCCCATCCCCCTCCACCACTGTGAAGGGAGGAGAGAAAGAATTTGTTCAGAAAGAAGGAAGGAGAGGGGGACAGGATGTTTTAAGATTTGAGTTTATTGCTCATGATTCCACTCTGATGTGATTGGTAATAAACTGAAGTAATTTCCCTGAGTTAAGTCTGTTTTACATGTGACAGTGAGGGTAAGGGTAATTGGTAAGGGATCTCTTCCTGTCCTTAACTTGACCTTCTTTTCTTTTATTTTCTCTCCCGCATGCAGCTGAGGAGGAGAGAACTGAGCCTGCAAATTTGGTGGGCACTGGGTAGGGTGATCTACCCAGGGTCAACACACCATACTGTCATAGAAGAGGGAAGACAATTTTTTCTGATCCAAATATCAATTTATTTTAAGAAATGGATAGGCAGAAGAATTAGGAACTGCAATGGCTTAAGCTCTGTCTGATTTCCTAGTAATTTCATAAATGAAACAGTGATTATTTTTTTTTCTGCTAGAAACCTGATCTAACCAAAATATTTATTTTCTTTAAACACTGCCACTGAAGTCATTGTCATCTCTGATGTGATCCATGTATTATCTAGTGGAAAGAAAATCCATTTTTTCTCTGCCTTTCCTGCCCTTTCTAAGAAATAATTTCTGTCCTTTAATAAATACATAAATACCCACCTCTGGGTTCTCTTAGAGATGCAGCTGGAGTGCTTACCTATGATACTTGCAATGGTTCTTCAGGGAGTGTTGTGGGACCTTCCTCACCAGATCTAGCTAGCTCAGCTGGCCCAGAGCCATCCCTGCTATCTTTGACCCAGTGGTGTCTAGCAGATGCAGAAACCCAGGAGATACGAAGAGTGAGCTTTCTTGGACCATGAGCCTTTGAGGTTGTTTGACTTTAAGCTACTGGAACACCAGTAGGATACAATGACTTGGCTGCTTTCTGGTTCTTTTCACACACAGAAATTGCAGCAGTGATTGATCACCTCTCATCTCTTGCTCCTTACTGCACCCCTCTGCCCTCTAGAAAATCAAGGTTTCGTGAATAAGCCCATGTGGAAGCAGCACCAAATTTTCCCTTTCTGCAGGGAAGCAAAAACTGTGTACTTTATGCCTATCTCCTAGTTGTAACTGTGTGAGATCTATGGTAGCAGCAATAAGAGAAAATAAAATAAATAAAAAAAGAAGAAAACCTAATCTAATAGGGTTTAACTCTGCTTTTGGAAGAGGCATCTCTAGGCAGCAGCTCAGCATTGCTCCAGGGAAATAATTATCTGAATTTCATTGAGAGTAGGTCTAGAAGGAAAACTTGTGAATGAATGATTGCTTCCATTTCAGGATGTGACAGCAGTCTTTTGACTGACTTCTGTGAAGACTCAAATTCTCCTTAATCCTGCAGAATATTAGACAGCAGAACATTCTTCAAATCTGACCCTTTTTCGTAGCAGCTTTTCTTATTTCTATAACTATTTCTGCTGCATTGCCAGATATTGCTTTGTACCCTCCATGTTTGAAACATTCATCCATTTTGTCAGTTCTCAGGATCACATAAAAGCAGGTGTGTTTGACAACTAAAAGAGGCTAATAAAGAACCCTTTTCAATGTATGGCATTTTTTTTCCAAAGTGATCTCTTTTTAAGACATCTCCTTGATGTTAATCTGAGATTTTCTGCTGATTTTCTAGAAGACAGCAGTGCTTCCAATAAAGGGGATATACATTGCTATGTGAAACTGATGTTAATGCAATGAAGCAGTTATGAGCATCTGGATATTCTGCAGGTTGCAGCTTTTTGATGTCAGGTAGCTAACATCAGCCACAAGAATGGAAAATGAGAGAGATTTTCTGAGAGGGGAAAAAAATAGCAGGAAGGAGACAGAAGCACTCTCATTAAAAACCCAAACTAACAAAACTTGACATGATTTTTTTCTTGAGGTTTTTATTCAGGATATATCTGCTACTTCGCACAGTGTGCCCATGTCTGAGATTCCGGGATGTTGCCATAATCTATGTGCCTGTAAATTTTTGAAGGGTCCAGCAACCAATGCACCATTTTTTGGAAAATGAGACCTGGCATCTAGATTCCCTGTTACACACTGATGAGAGGTACTTCTGATTTTGGGGATGGAGGATGACAGCTGTGTTAAGCCTGATGAAACTCAGTTCCTCCTCCTGTTTTGTGTTGATTCTTCATTCATGGTGGTGTAGGATGTTGTCCTTCGGCTTAACATTCAGCCCAACAGCCTCAGACTTTCCTTTCTTCTATCTTTTTGTGGGCAAGTCCTGTCCAGTCAGGGGAAAAGGTTGTTGTAAGAGAGTTGAAAAAAAGGTTGTTGTAAGAGATCGAGAAAAGAAATGGTGGGTTAAGCCTACAGAAGAAATTCATGAGTGATATGAAATTTTCATTAAAACCCCAAAAAAATAACAAGATGGAGTAAGAAGCAAATGGAAAATAATGAATTCATATTGCTAGCATATTATATTCCCTTGCCTTGCCTTACCTTGTCTTGCCTTCCCTCCCCATCTCCTCCCCCAACCCCTCCCCTCCTTCTCCCCTTCCTCTATTACACTGAGGAAACACAATTATTGAGACTCAATTAGGCCGAGTGCTGCATGGGGACAGCAGTGAAAGAGCTCCCATCCCCAAAATGCTGCTGAACTAGGAAATGCAATTTATTTATAAGTGTGTCCATCTGTTCAGTGAAGCTAGGGAGGCTAGCAAAAGTTTCAGAAAAAAGGTTAAATTTTTTCCTGGAGTTGTGAGGGTGTGTGTGTATGGAAATATTTTCACTAAAGGATAGTGAGATTTGAAGATAACACTTGTTGTTTAACATCATGGTTACCTGTTGATAGTTGTTAAGTGCCTTGTGAAAGAAGCAAAGTTAAAAAAAGGGTGAGGCGCCCAGAACTAAACATTATGCTTCTAACATGCAGCTGTGCAAATACCAAAGCCCAGAAACTGTATACTGAATCCAGTCAGTGGTGGATATGCTCTGTTTCGACCATTCTACTGACATCAGCTCTGGAGTCAGGAATCAGGCAAGCACGAACCAGTACAACTTGCAAAGCTGGGCCCTGTAGGACTGTGGTCTGAACTGGAGCACAAGCTAAGACCTAGTCAGCTGGAAACCCTCAGGTTGGAGAAAACTCATCTGGAATTCCAGCTTCACATTGGAATTTCGGTTCTTTCTGTCCGCCGCCTAACTTGTTAGGGTAGTTATCTAGCAAACCAGCACTTTTTGTTCTGCTTCCACTTTCAGGAATAAGTCTGTATTTTTAATTCATATGAAATACTGTAAGGGATTCATTGTGGTTATAATGATGTATTTAATCAGCTAAAGGCTGAATCAAAAGTTGTGCCACATTATGTGTAAATTATCATGTGCTTTTCTCATAATTTTTGTGTTTCATCAGAGGTTGAAAAATCAGACTGCTTATGCAGTTCACTGAATTAACCTTTCATATACCACAACACACTACACAAAGGAAAACATTTTCCTCTTTCTTGGATGTATTTCTATAGTAACACTAGGTGTAAATTGTCTTTCTTGGTAACTCTACAGTGTATTTCTAGCACTTTCTACTGAAGCTAATTTAACAAAACTCCTCATGTTCAAAGGATGGGAGACAAACTTCCCAATAGACTGTTTCTGTGGTAGCAAGTGCTAGATGCACAAAGGTGTTTAAAGCACGCTATAACTGATGCACAACTAACTGTATAACATATTGATTTCCTGATACAGAAAACTCATTTAAGATGTGCAAGTAAGAAACAGGTAAATTAAGCACAAACCTGTTGTTACTCAGAATGCATTGAGCACAACTGATTCTGACATCACTGTCTATCTCTCACAGACTTTCAGAAATGGTTTGTCTTGGGGAAGAAACTGAAAGATACAGTGTAAATGGCTTCAGAAAATATATGAAACCAAATGACACATAGAACCTCACTTGCTGCTTTATGCCCATTTCTTCAAAAGCACCTTGGTAAAAACAAACAAATCCTCCCCCCCACCCCAAACCAACCAACCAACCAAAAAAAATAAAAAACTTATGCCTGGTGTCAAATAATTTTACGGTAATAACTTTTATTATGAGAAATGCATTTTACAGAATAATTTCAGATGATTATGTTTCTGCATGATACACAAAACAGGAGTTTCAATCTTTACAGTTGTATTGGGTCTGACTGGGGTAAAGCTCACAGCCCTTACACTGCTGTACTTTGCTTTGGTAGCTGGCATTGATAACAGAGCAGTGTTTTGGCTACTGCCGAGCTGTGCTGTCCCTCTGACATTCCTTCCCCCACTGAAGGGGATGGGGGTGGGCAAGATCCTGGGAGGGGACACCAGCAGGCCAGCTGAGCCCAGTCAGCCAAAGGGATATTCCATACCATATGACATCAGCTCAGATATATAAGGGAAGGAAGAGAGGAGGAGGAGGAGGCACTCAGGGCTGGTCCATGTTTGCCTCCTGGAACAACCGTCACGTGTGCTGAAGCCCTGCTTCCCAGAAAGTGTCCGGACATCGCTGCTGATGGGAAGTAGAGATTGATTGTTTTCCCCTCTGCTCTTGCGTGCGCAACTTTCAACTTGCTTGTTCTATTTTTTTTCCCACTGTAATAAAACTGCCTTTTCTTACCCTGATAGTCTTTTTTCAATATTATCCTCTCCCCTCTCCCAGCGGGAGAGGGAGTGATAGAGTGACTGAGTGGGCACCTGGCACCTGGCCGGGGTCAACCCACGACAACAGTATATATGAGGTAAAATGATCCTTCATTTGAATAGCCAGGATAAAAAATTTCCAAGTGTACCAATGAACCTTGCCTAAATAAATCTATTTACTATTGACCTATTAATAAAATGTGTATTTCTAGTTATGAATATAGAGTTTTTAAAAAGATTTATAGGTATTTTCTAATACACATCCCTGGGGAAGCTGCAAAAATATTTCTTCCTCAACAAACCACAAATAATTATTGTTGAAAAGGAAGTGAACTGGTATTCATACGAGAATAATATTACGACTTCCTACCTTATGATTAAAAATTAGAATAGATTGTTCCACTAGCAGTTCATGAAGATTGATCTCTTACTGATCTTAATTCTTTATCCATTAGGTACACCAGTTCCCTTCCTTCTTTCAGCACTGAAGTACTCCTTTTCTTCCTTTCTGTTAGCAAGATAACACTACTTTTTTTTGGGCAGGTGGCTCTAAACCATCTCTTATAACCCCCTAAATTTCTTCTTCCCTCTTTATTGCTGGCTGACTAAGAAAGGGTATGAAAGGTCTGGGGTAACCAAGTTGATTAGCCAACAAACATTAAACAGAATGTACTGGTATTAAAATCATACTGTTCTCTGCTTCAATGTATAAATTAGGGCCTTCTTAGGGTATGAATTCCTAGAAGTTTCATACCTTTCAGACTTCAGCATCTATCGGATTTTCTGAAAAGGTTTGAACAAGATATTCAAAAGTTTTTGAGGATAAGAAGTGCAGTCAGTTACATCAATATGGTGGCTATGAAAACAAAGTTTATGGAAGGAGAATTGCAAGTCTTTAATGTACTGTGTGAAAAAGTATTGATCAATAGATTGTCTTATAGCTGTAGTTCAGATTAATTGATGGATGTGTTTTGCCTGTTGGAGTCTTTTTGATCCAGTCTAAACTTAAGTCATTAGCATCTATCTGAGTTTGCTGACTAGAGGCTAAACTGTCATTTTCTTCCAAATAAAAGTATTTTAGCTTATTCTAGTTTCATAAAATTACTGTTTATGTTACTTTTTTTGTGTTGTTTTGACTCTTAATTTTAGAATCATTTGGATATTACTTCCTTTCTAGAAAGTCATCAGTAAAAAATTCTATTTAACTCTGGTGATCGGAGAGCAAGGCATTATTTTTGTAGTTGTTCACATAACAGTAAGGTAGAAATAATATAATTCAAATATTAATACACCTGTGGAATTCCTTTAAAAACTTTATGACTCTTTCAGTCAACACAGAACCCAACACAGAGATCGGCTGTATGAAACTTCAGAAGACAAAACCAAGGCCTGAAATCTCTACATTATAGCCTGCCAATAAAAACAACAGAAATTATTGCTCCATGAAAAGAATTATGCAGTCTTAGATTTCCTTTCAGACTCACAAGAGCCTGATCATTCTCTAATTCTAGTGAGAAATAGAGTTGTCTGTGCAGGTATCCTTGTAACTGAGATAATGAGAAAATGTCTAGTCTTTTTATGTCTAGAAGGCTTTTCTTCAAAATAAGTGAGTGACTTTTTTTTTTTTTTTTTTAACTTAAGAAATTTGTTTTTTGTTGTGCATCTAATCAAGTTACAAGTAATTATAAACACCATTAATTTAGAATTGCATTTTTCAGGTACAAGTTTACAGTCATTTTGCATGAATGTCCAATATTTTGTTCGCTGTTCACATGTTTTACATCTTATAGATTTTACCACACCAAAGAAGATTAAGTAAAATGCTCAGTAATTGCTTAGAAATAGTAAGGGCTTTTATAACTTTAACCTGTTTCTCTTATCTGAAGGAAAAATTGGAATATGAAAACAGGGTTTTTTAAAGCAGCTTGAAGAAGTAGCACGGGTCATGGGCACAAATTAGTGACAATTAGAATGCATGTTTTGTAGTTTCATCTTCCACTGAAAATCACATTGTGCACTGAAATAGTTTAGTTTGAAGTGTGTATTTTCTGCTGGACTAGAGTTCAGGGATCTCTCAGTCTTTGCCATAGAACAGGCTCTGAAATCTTTATCTTCACAAATGTACCAGTGTCTTCAGTACTATTTCAGCTGGCCTTTGCCTATGTTTTTTCCCCAAGAAAATATTTCACCTTGGTAGCAACAAAACATATGATTCATACCGAAATGATGGAAGCATTTATGTATATTTTGAATTGTTTACTCTTCCCCTCTTTCACCTTTTGTGTGAGTGTGTATGTCTCTGTGTGTGTGTGTGTGCCTCTTTATTTTCTCTGGGGAAACTTGGTCTAAAAAATTGATCTACATTTCAGAAAAGCATCCATTTCCTCTGAAATCCTGCAATTCAGCAAATGCAGTAAATAAATACAGTAAAGTAAATTACCTGCCTCTATGCAAAACTGAATAAGGTAAGAATTTGGGCAAGTGTCCATGAGGGTTTCTGTGATAATGCCCTCTTTCAGCCTAATACTTTCACTTGTAGCTAGTGGCCAGTGAATCAAATAATTTGAGTCTGTAGATCTCATTAACAGTCTTTGGTAATCTTTGATGGCAGACCTATACTGTCAGTAATTAATATTGGCAATCTGAATATTAACACATTTGGTTTCCAATGACAGACAAATCATGCTCAGGTACACTTAGAAAGTAAATGGTGACACTTATGGGGAGTTTCCTAACATTCATGTGCTTTCAGAGCATTTTTCTGAAGAAACTGTTCTTTTTCATCTTTGCAAAAATAATTTAGAAATTTGGTACCAAACCTAGAAATATTTTCAGTTTTTATCAGGTGTTAGGTACCATAATTGCAATATTTCTTATAGCTATGCAGCGCTTCAGCTTTTCAGGATGAAGTAAAACCATGAATAAGGATGAAAATAATATCAGACAAATTCATAGGAGTAGGTTAAAAAATTTGGATAAATACTGCTTTTATTTTGCTCAAGGTGCTGTTTACAGCAGTATATAAAATGACTTTTTATTAAGAATTTGAGGAAATCTTCCTAAGATGAAAAATATTCTCAATTCTCTGAAAAAAAAAACATTGTTAAAGAAATTTGTTTTCTTAAGTTATAGAGCTGATATCAGAATCTGACAGAGCACCTTATTGCAAGGACACGGATGATGGCAAAAGAAGGATGGCATAAACTACCAGTGGATTGTCATACTGCTCATTGACTTTCTCTGCATAGGAAAGTGGTGCCTTGAATCTTTTAATTTTCTTATCATACTTTTCTACTCTGATTATACCCATAGTATTATCTCAGACCCCCCTCCTGTGGTGCTGAATATCTCCACAGTTCTCTAAGACAGCAGTAGAAACAAATGCTGCTTTGAGAAACAATCCAGCAGTGGGCTACAACAGCTATCTACAGCAGTCATAAAATATTTGTTTGGCTGCTCTCTGTCCTGGCTCCAGGGCAGTCTAGCTCTTCTGTGATTTGCCTGAGAAGCCTGTTCAGCCGTATGGCAATAGAAGCATTGTGACTACATTAATTGCCACAAACTTTTAACCCTTACTGTGTTGTTGGGGTCTAATATGCAAAGGTAAATCCTGAAGAAGTGTACATTTCACTGGATTGTTTAAAGCTGTATGTGGAATATATGTAGGCATATAATAAAATTTTATTTCTGCGACAATTCAGTCCCAGAAAAAATAGCATGTGACAACTGACGGTGTCCTTTCTTCTTGCCTACTAGTGACTGTATGTCAAGGTAACGATGCGTGCAGTGTGCGTAGCGAACAGAATAAGCATTACTGGCAAGCTGGTACAAATGTGTAATATAATGGTTCTGCTCTAAAATCTTTAATGCATTACCCTCACCACACCAGTCTGCTCTTCTGGGTGTGCTTGAAAAATTTCAGCTCGTGCTGCATTATGGATGCTGTGTAAATGCATATCTGTCAAATTGCTGAGAAAGTACTGAAGGTGGAGGGAGTGGAAAGAAGGTTTCCTTGCAGCAAACACCAAGCTAAAATTTGAGCCTTTACAATTTTTAATTTACTTCCTGATAATTCATATTAGTGCTCATGATTGTTAGGCAATTCACCCTGTTTCGGAGGTGTTTATACTTATCTTCCCATCACGGGAGAGACTGTACTTGGAACTGTCAGAGAGAGTCCTCATGCCATACAAGTGTACGGATCATAGATGTACCTGCAGTCAGCTTGAAAGGAAAAAGTCCTACAATTAAGCTAATTAACCTTGAACAAAGACAGGGCTTGGAAGATAAGGTACAACCCTGACCTGACACTGCATTTTGCTTCAGAGAGCCTGAGCCAGAATTTCCATCAGCCCGGTGTTGCACTGTTCTACAGGAGCACAGCTTTGGAATGCTGCATGTCTTTTTCTGCCATACAGGACAGACCTGGCCTGAGTCACAGCTCACCCTGGCAAACCATCCCAGCCACCAGAGTAGGCTGGCTGCAGCCCTTTGTTAGTAACATTGGTTATTTCCTAAGCACAGAATGCTGCTACATGATCTTTTAACATTTTTTTCCTCACAACCACCTACATTGAAGGGAAAATGATACATTTACATAAGTTGAATATGTGATATGTCTAATGAGGATAAAAGGTAAGAATTATCAGCACTCATTGTTCAAAATATATGCTAAATGTCAGGGGGAAGTAAATTTAAAATTCTCCATTTTGTATTGTAGAAATGTCACCCTGCCTTCTGTGCATTTTGAAAGGGTGAAATACTACTGAAGACACTGAAGTTGTTACCGACTGAAAAATGATGGAAGGGCAGAAACTTGTGTTTCATGTTTCCCAGAGGTAGAAAGGCATCTCATTTTTTGTAAAATAAATGCTATTAAGGGTTTAACACAAACATTGTTCAATAGTAGTGACAATCCATAGCCGAGTGCTATGATTTTAGGCAGCAGAAGTGGGAAGAAACACAATAATGATTCTAGTTATACAGAATTCCATCTGCTATCTTGTCTGCTGAGACTGTTTTGTTAAATACTTCCAACTATGATGGAAGCATGAAAGTCTTAATTAATCCTAACGCCCGGTCTTGGGAAAATACAGAATGTGGTGTTGGTAGTCTGGCTTTGAAATTAGAAGTGGGGAGGTCTGCTTCTCTCTTTCCAAGGCTAATTTCTATTCAACTGTACTGCATTTCTGTTCACCTGATTTGGTTTCTTTCCTGTTGAAATTGTAATGGTTGCAGTACACTGTGAAACCAATTGGTCTGTTTTTATTGTCTATGTTTAATGAATGCAGTGGTATATTATTTGAGTACATAGTTAAAGGGTTACCCTTGGTGTTCTACACTTTTAAAACCTGATTTTAATACTTAAGAATCAAAATTTTCAAGAGTATGGGACTTCAGAATTCTCAGCTTTATGGAGAATAACATGACTGATGAGAAAATAGTTCTTTATTTAATGTCTCAATTTTTTTCTTCTCACTGGCAAAAGGCATTCATGAGAATGGTTCTGATCATTTGCAAGAGTAGAGAATATGCCCCAAAGAAGCACCTGTCTTGAATACCCATTTTAAGAAAAATTCAACAATCTTAGAGCAGCTCTCTTGAAGATTGCTCAATGAAGAAGATGCTTGAAGAGTGGCTTCCTGACAGATTCATTGATTGAGTGCAATTCTGCAGAGTTAAGAAGAAATTTCTTATCTCATGAGGGATCTGATACAATTTCTCAGCTTGACTACTTGCAGTTTCTATCTGAAATCATTGTTTCTTAGTTGAAATATTACCTTTGCTTTCTTTATCCAATTCTGTTGTCTCATATAAGAAAACATTAACTGTATTCATATATCTCTAGATGAATTAGATCTATTGTAAATAACAAGCACAGATTTTTTCCCCCCAGCATTCATTCCACAGTATTCGAGGAGGTTGCCTAGTTTGTCCACTTCTGGAGTACTGCAGAAAATCTGTTTCATCTGTCCTTAGATAGTCACAGCTGGTAGACTGTCACCTGAAGGGTTTAGAGCAGGTTGCTGAGGCTTCTCCTTGAAGATCAAGCACATAAACTTCTTCATTCTGAGCCAAGTGAAGGAACATCTTGTCATGCAAATGAAATACAGGTATTGGTCTACACCACATTTTATTTCCAGAAGTTGACAGTTAATTTTCACTTTTTCTTTTGAACCGCAGAAGGTTAATCAACTAGTTTATTGAAGTGTAATCATAAGGAAAAAGCTTAAACAATGCAACCTTGTAATAGGAGCAATGAATTTTTTTCCACTACTGAATCAAAATCTGAAATCTGGGTGATTTATATGAGGAAAAATACAGTTCTTATAAAATGTGAGAGAAGTGTTGTAAGAACTCAGGCTGTAGGGGGATCTATTGCCCCTTGCTGGACTCTAGGGCAAATGTCTATGGACTGTGGTAAGATTATGATGTCCTCTTGTATATAAGTCCCTTCTAGTACTCTCTTGTCTGTAAAGCTACTGTCTTCCCACTTTATTTTCTACTACCTGACATGACAACTAAGTTCCTATAAGGCAAATGATAAACACTGATATAAATTTATCTATTTCAGTAGAGCTGGACCAATTTGTACTCTCTGGAGGGATGACCTTTGGTACATGGATACATCACATCTTGCAAAATTTTATCATTGGCATTTTGGTTCCTGTAACAAATGAGCATCTTGGAGCTGACCTTTTTCATGAAGCAAAATTCCAAGTATCACCATCAGAATATCACATTCTTTTTCTAAAATAATGTATAGGCCAATGAAACAAGCAATGAAGTTATTAAATGTTAAAAATAAAAAAGAAAGAAAAAAAGAAATGTCATATGGCAAAACTGTTTAAAATGAAACAAAAGTTTTTAAATATCTTCTATGTATGTGCAGGTATTTTTATCTAAAGTATCTTCTCCTTTACTTTTGGTTCTTTAGAAAATCATAGTACTTTTTCTGTGTCCGCACAAGAGCTATGGGTGTACTATTTGTTTACCAGTCTAAATCTCTTCAGTTTTTCACTGTGCAAAAACCATTTATTATTTATACTTCATTTCTGTTTTTTATATATAACTTCTCACTCGGCTATATATACAGGAATCTAGACAAGCTACTCAGAATGTTCTCTGAGCTACTTTTCCTAAAGGCATCCCATAAACTTGACATGCTTCTGATTCAGTATTGTATGTATGTCGAGTTTAAGAACACTCCTATCTTTGAAAGGAATATTTCATTGATTTTCAATTTGGACTAGAGGAGTTCAGGTGAGCTTCACGGTGTTCTGGTTTTTTTCTCTTTTTCAGAAATCATTATGCATGAAATCCAGTTATTTTCAGTGGGGTTGAACAGTGAGTGAGAAAACGGTTTCACTGATCATGGTTTTGTGCATATAAAACCGTAGCTATGAACTGCCTGCCCACCAAAGGATGATACAGGCTGCTATCTCAGATACTTTGGAAATGCCAAAGTGGATCAGATCCTTTTTTCCCAGCATCTTTCACTGTTGTTTTACTTTTCTCCCACTCATATTTGTTACCAAGAAAAAATCCCTTTTGTAGAATCAGTGAGGCATTAAGGTTGGAAGATACCTCTTGGATCAGCAGACCAACAATTAAGCCAGAACCACCATATGGAAGTGAATGATTCAGAAGTTACAAAATGGATTGCTCCAGGTGTTAGATACAGTTGATCCAAAGAAAAATGTAAAAATTTACAGACAATCTCAACCTTGTTACCGTAAGTGGGACCAGTACTTAATTCAAAGAGACAAATGTGCAGATTGACCTGCTGATAAGCAGCATTTATATTTCTAGTCCCAACTACCATATAAGCCAATCTGGCCTCTAAAGTTCTGGTTAAGACTGCTCAATTCTGTGGAACAGAACAAAATAAGTGTGTCTTTTTGCAAGCCAATAGCAGCTGTTACTTGACTCAGCAGTGAGATTTCACTTTAGACCCACTTATTCCCAGTTATGACTCTTTGAATACAAAACTGCATTTTCAGTGGTCACTCGAACATATTACCTTGATATTTTCACTGTAGGACTAAGCTGATTCCTTTATAGGTTACAAAGGAGAAAGTAAAACATGTCGAACAGGTCAGTTGGTGCACTTCCTGCCAACGTGTGGGTATTAATTTATCAGTGAGTATCTCATGTGCTGCAAAGGCGAGCTCATTGTCACTGCTCTCTCTGACTGACCTGGATTCAAGATGGAAAAAAAGTGTGAATGATTAAAACAATCCATCTGGTTTGCTGAGGCATACAAGCAACTTTGGCAAAGGAGATATAATCTGTATTTGAGCCTGGACATCATAAACTGCTATTACATTTATGGGAGAACATGAAATATTTTATTTCATCAGTTTAGGTTGCTTTACTTTATTAATTAAGGTGGAAGATTCATGTATTACTGTGTCTTAAAATACAGGAGGTTAACATTCAGGACAGGGCTGGGAGACAGCAGCTCTATACATTACTATGCAGCTAGAGCAAGGACTCCAAAAACAAGCTATGAGTGATTAAATGGGATTCTGAATCAACAAGACAAACTTAATTTAAAGATTCTGTTGTCCGCTAAAATTATAAAAACACCTGTACAGCTGTTACCCACTCTCCTGTCATCTGCATAATAACCTTTATCATAAGACCCCATCATATCTGGAAGTTTTATAATGGAAAAAGAAAAAAAAATCCATAACTTTTCAAGCTTTGGCAACTTCATTCAACTCTGGATAACCTGTGTATTTTTTCAATTTAATTTTATGGATTACACATATTGTAAGTGCAAACAGTCACTTGCCATCATGTCTATACAAATGAATGAGCATGTAGTTCTTTCCTTCTCTTTACTGGATTCTAGCTTTATGATGCATTGTGTTGCTCTGTAGCAAACTCTAACTTCTTCTTCAGTTGGGCAGATCTGAAGATCAGGGAAATGAACCAGAGAATCCAGGGAAATGCTCTCTACATCCCCAGGCGTGCCTATGCCTATCACTGGGTGCATGCACAGAGGAAAGGTATTGGATTTTTCATCTAAATTTTCACAGTTTGTATGTTCTGGAACCAAGATGACAAACCAAAGTCTGAAAGCTGCCTACTTCATGTGTGTGTGTGGTGTAGCCTGTGCTGTTCCGCTTTGCCTGTGTACAAAGGGAAAGGGACATAAATCAGTGCATCAGTCCTGGGTATCAACCAGTGATCACAGAATCATGGAATTGTTTAGATTGGAAAAGACCTGTAAGATCAGGCAGTCCAACGGTACATACAACATTGACTGATCATACAACAAGATTCAGCTATGGCTGAGAGACAGCCATGAAAGATAATAGAAACCATAAACCCACTTTTGCACCAGGGAGGTTTCAGGACTGTTTATAACCTCATTTTGATGCCTTTCTGATGTTGCTGAGTACCACAGAGATGCTAATTATGCAGATGGAAAGGGACTTTAACCCTGGATTAGGTCCTACCTATCTTTTCTCAGTTTCTCTGCTACGATATTGGCTCCTTTGCAAGCAGAGGCAAGAATGTAAAGGTGTGATAAATGGTCTCCAGACAAGTTTGATATTTCTGAAATCTGGTGATTGAGTTGGTGCAAGAGAATTATATATGCTGAAGCAATACACTTTCGGTATTCTTATAAAGTTTTTGTGAAAATTTTCCTTCCTTGGAGCTCATTTTTAATAAAGCTTCATTTTATGGTTAAATAATTTATTTGTTAATGTTTAGTTCTGCTCTATCATGTCTTTATTCAGAATTTTAAAATGTGCATGCTGATTGAATTGATGGGTGTCCATATCCAAAAGAAGACACATTTGATTCCGAGAAAATTTCATGTCTACTACTTGTGCAAACTCAACAGTATGCTCTGCTGAGCTGAGCTTATCAATGTCTAGTTATGCCAGTTTAGCTCTGCCAGTCTCCTAAGCAGTTTAATCATTAGGAGAGCACCTCTACATCCTCTGGTCACTCAGAGTTTCTGAACACTTCCTTAATGTTTCAGGATATTTTGGTGTAAGGATTACTATGGCCATAAGTAGCAGAATCAGACTCTGGGATTTGTTTACATTCCTATTTTGAATAAAATGTAATTAAATCATCAGTAAGAGCTCTGATGATGGCTGCATGAGGTCTTTTCTAGTATCAGTGCATAATATCTCATTCTTTGGGTTTACATAACTCTCGTGTAAAGATGAAACAGAATCCAAGTTTCTTTCTCAGCAAAGAGACTGTTAATGGTCATCATTTCAGAATTATTAAATGAAAATTTATCTAAATCTAATAGAAAAATAGCTGCTGTGAGTGTAGACTCTTATATAGTTACAACATCACTGATTTCTAATTGTTGGGAATTGTACAGTTTTCTGTAATTTTAGAGGCAAAACACTAACTGTGGTTTTAACATCTGCATTATTGAAGAATAATAAGTATCTTAATGCAAAGTGGGAGCACAGAAAGGGGTTCTTTAGAGTTAATCTGTTATTTCCCTCATCTTTTACTTATTAGCAACAAACATTAAACATGAGGAACTTCAACACACATAAGTGGTCGCTGCTGGGCCCCTGAACAGGGCCTTGATACGAGGTTGATGGCTTTAAGGAGGACAAAGGAGCATCATGCCTCATTTTGAGATAACACGGCAATAGTTCAGCTACAAATAGTTTTGAGTTGGTTAATCTTTTCTTTAAAATGAAGATCAACTTTAACGAAGAAATGGAAAACCATAAACCAGTGATAGTAAGTAGGGATTTTGGTTTTGGTTTTTTTGGTTTTCTTGTGTGTGTGAGGGGTTGAGGTTATTCTTGACTATCAGATATCTCTCTTGCATTTCTTGCAGAAACAGGAAAAACAAGCCCTTAGTGTTATACAGATTTAACTCAATTTAACACAGACAGGCCTACATTATTTTGATATTTATGTATCAACTTTCTTTAATTACTCATACCAGAGTAAAGTAATGAATGAACCATGACCAGTCTTGTAAATAGGAAGTGGAAGGGAAGGAAAAGGAAAGGGAAGGGGAAGGGAACAGGCAGTGGTAACAGGAAAAATGAACTGACTCCAGTGCAATCTCTAAGAAAGCCCTCCCTCTGCTATGATTTACATGGAGTAAACTTGCCACAAAAAAAAAAAAAAAGTTGCCCTTTTTGTCTCTCCTTGGTTATGAGAGACATTCCTGGAAAAGCTTGCTTGAGGTACTTTCCTTTTCTCTTACATCAAGAAACGTCAAATTTCAATGTGATCCCATTTGGCAGCTATGAAGCTGAAGGGCAAGCTTCTGTCAGATAGAATGAGGACATTCAAAGTGATATGGATCAGGCCAAAACCAGCTGTTTCATTTCTGTCTGTCAATGATAGACAGCCTTGATCTGAATTAACTTTCTTGTCTGACTTTGTGTCTTTGCTGCTAGGTGGTACACTGGGATGCTGACACTTGGGATAAGGGCTCATTTCCTTGAGTGTCTGAGCACATCACAGATGTTCTAATTGTGTGCTGGCTTTGAGCAAAGCTCCTGTAAAATTAATATCACTTTATTTTTACGCTTTCCTTTGTCTTTTCTAGTGGTGATGTCAAGTGGTTTCTGTCTAATTTCTTACAGAAACACAAAAACGTGGCGTTGTGATATTTTTGGAGATTTTGTTTTTGCTATGTTTTCTTTGTGGTAAAAATGTACATTTTGCTGTTGCTCTGCTTCACGATACTTTTCGTGCCTTAGTATTTGTGAGACTATGAGACTTCCCTTTGTAATTCCAGAGCACACCTTTTTACTCTGCAGTCTTTAATCTATGCACCCACAGGACTCCTGGCAGTGCTTTCTACTTGTTGCCCAGATGCTGTCTTCCCTGGGCATCACTTCTCTGAACCTTACTGGCTCTTGTTTATTGTGGATAGTGATTGCCACTGATGTTGAAATCATCCTACTCTTTTCCTGCCTTTTCATCCTTTTTCTTTCAAGATTGTGTTTCATAATTGTACACTCAAACTCCTCTACCCTTTGCCTAATAGCTTTTAGTCTATAAGTTCATATTAGAAAATATAATGCCTAGTGGGTAGGAAATAGATCGTGTCAGTTTCCACTAAATGTTCTCTAATAGCTAGATGCCTACCTTACTACCTATAAGGTAGACAATATTTAATTATGCTAATATCAGCAGTAGTAGTGCCATAAACAGAAACTACCAGTTGGGCTGTTGAGTTAGTCCCAGTGAAAACTGTAATTGTACTAGGAAGAAATGAACAAAGGTTAATTTTGTTAATTTTCCTCATTCTCACTACCTCCTCTACTGGAAAGGAGGATGCTTTTCACAGGATCTCACTGCTGGTTTCTAGGCAGCAGGCCGCTGTGTGGAAATCTTGTTTTTTCTGCACCTTTTCTTTTCTATTCTGTGTTTGTTTTCTGTTACTGTTTTGGGTTTTTTAATCCCTGAGGTAACTTTGAAGTTGATGTATGCACCCTCCTAATCTAGTATTTCATCTTGCCCTGTGACAGCTGGTAAATCTGTGGAGAGTGGGAATTCACCTGCACAAGTTAATGCTCATTTAGTCAGTTTGTTGCTCTTACAAAAGCATCATATCAAATCACAGAAAAGAGACTTTCTAATGTTTTCTACTTGGAATATCATTAAAATGATGTTTTGCTAATATTAAGTTAACTCTTAGAAGTCTCTTCAAGGCTGCAAAACCTCTGCAGACAAGCTTCAGATTAAATAATCTTTAAAATTAAAAAAATTCTTGCAATTTTTGAGTTTGAAGTTATTGCAAATATTTGGTTTTCTTTAGCTGGCAAAGAAGATTGACAACTAAAATGTGCTTTACACACAAACCATTTTGGGCAGGTACACACTTGAAAAAGAAGTGTGCAAAAAAGCTGTAAAAGATACGGTTGGTTATATTTTTCATTTTGACCTTGAAAGAGCTTGAAGTGACATTAGGTGAGGTCTCTGGCAGAAGGATAGTGTCAGTTTTCACGGTAGCACTTGAACACATGGTGACCCCCATCAGCCATCTGATAGGGTGGAAGGAATGAGTGCCTGCTCCATCTTCATCTCCAGACATCAACAGCCACAGGCAGGTGTTTGTCCATTCTGCTGGTGACTTTGGTCTGAACTAACACAGCAATGGAGGGGTGAGCTCAGATGGTAAAAAGCAACGCACCAAAGGGAACTTCCTTCCCACGGGATTCTGCTGCAGCTGGAGACACTAGAGATGAAGGCCAAAAGGTTGTGACAGAAGCATCCTGGATTTTGAGGTCTGTCAGTTCCTCAACCTGAATTTACTTTTCCACTATTTGTCCCAAAAATATGATATTAAAATCTCATCCAGTTTTCCACTCACTAGCAAGAAAGTGCTCTGGCAGATCTAATTTCATATTTGCTGTGGGTGACTGTTAAGTTGGCTTTTTGTTATCTTAATTTTGTTTTTGCCTTGGTACAAATAATACAAAGGCCTCTTATTGTCAATAAGAGATTTCGTTTGTTGATTTAAGGAGGAAACTGTGCTGTCAGCAATATTTTTTTCTTACCTTAAATTAGCTGTTTAAATAAAGTTGTCAACTAAAAAGAATCCAGTAATACAAGAGGAGAAAATGAGCATTACTCTGTTACAGTAATGGCTGATACTGTTACAAATTTATTGGTCCGGAATACAATAAGAGCCACAATAGATTGCTTAAAATCATCCAAAGAACTGTTAATACATTAAAATATGAATATTTTATGCAGGTCATTAACCTTGATCATTTACCTTAAAATAACTTTGAACCAGCTTGATTTTGATTAGTTTCTAATGGAGCTTGAATCATCTAGATGTTAATCTTCCCTGTGTGGCTGCCAGGTTGTTGAGGTATTATCAGATTGATAATTATTCCTTCATCACTCTTATAAACTTGAGAAGTGCTCAAAGGGAAGAATAATTGTGCTCATGCCACATTTTTTTCCTAGGGCTCTTTCTTACGACTGCTTTTAAAAATATCCAGGACAGGAAAGTCTATGATGTCTGCAGGCGATTGACCTCGGAGCTTGCCTAACCCTGAGACCAGGGAAGTTTTCCAAATTTCTAACATTTCAGCTGTGACATTGAATTGTTTTCTTCTTATACTGTGCAAAATCAATATGGAAAACACACTGACTCAATAATTTTTTTCATTTTTCTTTTTTTTTTCCTTTTTTTAGCATAGGTTTATGTGTTTTTTAATACTACAATTAATTTGGATTTGCTTTCCTGACTGTCTTCTGCTCTCTGTGTTGAAATTGTTTCTCTCACAGGACAGCATTTCTCACAGAATCTAGAATCCAAGCCAGTCCTACAAGGTGGTCAGTTATGCTTAGGGAATTTAGTAACAGAGAACAGAGGGATTAGCCTTAGCAGACACTGAGGCAAAGGAAAATATGCTGGATGGGAAACTTGTAGTCCTGTACAGAAACCTCCTGAAAATTCATGATATGCTGTAAATTTGTTTGATTTTCATGTTGTTTGTTACTTTTATGGTAGGAAAATATGGGTTAAAAAATAAGTTATCAACTGTCATTTTCTAGTGAAGAGAACATAGAAAATGCAGTGCTCTGAAGGAAGTTTTAACACATGGGTTGAGTTAGGGATAGTCTTAGCAAGGACATGACTCCAGTTCAAAGGAAAAACATGTCCTGAATTAGAAGAAACAAAGAGAAAGGTGGAGGAAACCAGTATTAAGACACTGACAAAATGAGGTCTGACTGACCAAACCCCAGTCATCACAGATACTCTTGTGTTGGAGACCCCTGGATGTGTTTCTTTCTGTGGCATTGGAATGTTAAAAATATTAAATTAGGTATGCAATAGTAAAATGTGCAATGTATTTGTTCACAAGAGGGAAGAGTAAGTAGAGAATAATAGAAGATATAGGATTAGAAAATGGATTTGGATATGAAGTTTTTGGTTAGTAAGAACTCCACATACGTTTTCATGAAATGGTAAATTATTATAACTAATATCAGAAAAATATATTCAGAAAGAGCCAGGCATTCTGTTTTATTCTAGAAGTTCCTAGACCCCTGCTAGCCTATGTAGCATGTTATGTAGTCTCAAAGAGTATGGACAAATCAATTTTCCCACCAAGACTTCAGTTTCAAAGCAGAAAAAAAGGAAGGAAAAATACAATTTTTAAGCAGTTTCTTTTTAAAGTATTTCCATTTGATTAGTATGAGCTGGATTGATGCATTAGAAGAATTCATTTGTTCAGTTGTGCAGCTAGGATGTTGTGGAACTGAAAAATTCATTCTGTGGATTTTGGATCCCTAAACAGTGACTTAATTCTATCTCACTTTTAGCCCTCAAGAAGATTTTGTCCTTCAGCATTATCTCACTATTAAAAGGTTAAGAAAAAGTTACATTTTCTTAGCAAGACCCCCAAAAGCTAGCTCTGCATGCTACATTTCACAAGAGTCATTTCCCTTAACCAGCTTCAGTCTAGGAAGCTATTTTTGATTAATTTCTTGTACGTTACTCCTTTTTGCAAAAGTCTCTCTTTCAGCCCCAGGTTGTCTTTTCAGGACTCCACATTGTGGTTGCATTTTTTTCCACCATTTTGCTCAGTGAAGGACAGTGTACCTAGCTAACACTAGGTGGTATTGGAGCTCTTTTATTCTCCTGAGTGCTTTGAAATATATTGCTATCATCATGTCTCATTCATGTATAACCAAATTAAGAATAGCCGTACGACCCAAAATTATTTTTTGTTTTCCTTTGAAGAATACAGTTTTACTCAGTCTAAAGTAGTTTGCCAACTGTTTCACAATGCAACAGCCTCCTTGAAAACTCAACAAACAGCTCTAAGACCCTGATGGTCATTTTAGATGTGTGAGCATTGTTAGGACAACAATGAAGACATAGAAGAAAAGGATGGAAGATTAGATGGAGAGAATGCGACACTTGAATTTGGCTGTTCTTTTAAGTTAATAAGGGGGGAGAACTTCTGAAGCATAAAAGAATAGTTCAGAAGTTACTGCTGTTTGATAGGTGTATTCTCCCTATGTTTTCTACAGATGGCTTCAGAAACATTTCCTCCAACTGTTGTTTGAGGGATAAAATACAGGATCAGGCAGGGAAATCTAGACTAAATATTCAGAAAGCTACCTTTGTTTGCTCTTGGTTTTGTTTGCCAGTATGCATGGTAAAATGAGGTCTTTGTGAGTCAGTTTGATGTTTGGTTTCAATGAAGAAGCAGGTGATCATGACTTACATTAAGAATTGAACATCGTGGGTTACTTCAGTAGGCTATCATGACAAAACTTCAACATGACTGACATTCTCATTGTGCTTGAGAGTGGCAGGTGGGTGGCATTCTGAAACAACTGTTCTTTCTGCTGTTAACATGATACCTTCTAATTGATATATCATTTCTCTCTCCAAAAGCAATCCAAGAAATGATATGAATTAATAAAAACCTGTTCAGAAGTAGCTGTTATTTCAGAAAACTTTGATTTCTTCCACATAGTGGCATCTAAATAACGTATTCCAACTTAATGACTCCATCTTCAAGGAGCCAAAATATCTGAAAAGCAAAAGAAAAAAAATGTGTGCAAGAGTTTTTAAGTTACAGGTTCAGATTCATGTTTATAAATGTGTGAGAGACAATATCAAGAGTGAAAAGATGTTTTATATATCTGAACATCATTCTTAAATCCTGAGACATTCCCCATTACCATTGCAGTGATTAGATTTTCTGTGTTAAACTTTCTTTTATTGATTTGTAGCACACTGATTAGCATCACAAAGTGTGGTGATAAAACTAGAGAAATGATACTGAAGTGACCAGCATTCTGTATAAAATTCCAGTGAAAAAATGTTGGAAATTTGCTAAACATGCATTGCTATTAGATACCCTCTGTTTATCACATCATTTTTCAATGAAGTTATGTTTCCTGTACGTAAATTGTCACGTTTGTCATGAACAGTCAATTTTCATGCCCATGAATGTGTCTTGCTTGCAGAGATTCTTATAGAATACTTTCTTTTTTCCTTTTCAAACTTTTTCAAAATTTTTCCAATCTAAAATGAGTGACAATTCAATTAAATCTCTTTCCTCCTCTGGATTTTTGAAAAATCTCCATATCCCACCATGAATGAAGGAGACACATTAGTCTTCTGCTAGTGTTCCTGGGAATAATCCTCTTCTTTATACTTTTGCTTAACCAAGACATTTTACTGAGATTTGGTGCAAAAAATCAGTGAATGCATGATCATGAGCATATGAGATTATGTGTACACGGGAGAAAAAGCACGTATCACCACCACAACCCCCAAAGATATTCCTACATCTGCTGTTCTCACTCATTTAAAGACCTTTTTTTATTATTATCTTTTTCCCAACAAAAAATTCTGACTTCCCTGTTTTTCAGTAGGAATCCCCTTTCACTGAAGTTTTTCACTCTCTGGTTTGTTTCTCAAGTCCCTGTTATAACTTGGAAAATCCCTAATATCCCTCTGTGAAAACCTTTGCATGGAACCAACCTTTCCATTCTGGTTCTTTAACACATCAGTTATTCTGTAAGGAAAAACCTCTGCATTTGGCTGGAGAGTTTTTGGAAGTATGGATTTTCCTTTTTTTTGTCTGGCCATAAGAAAGGCCATCTTCTTTCAGTGTGAGAAATGTAGAATAATGATAATAATCTAGACTTCTGCTGAAGTGCCACTGAGCAACTGCAATTGATTCATAATCTGAAAGTTACACTTTTTCAGAGAAAATAGTTAAGCTTATCCTATTGTCCCTCTGGATACCTCCATAACCCAATAATTTAAAGCTGTCTGCAAAAATTTAGTTATTGCATCTCCAAAACGTGAAGCAGCCATATGTATCTTGCTGGGACTCTGACTGATTGCAGCAATAGACTAGAGGGCTGAGGATGCCTGCAACTTCATCTCAACATTAGATGTAGATCTTTTTTTTAGGAAACTGTAAAATTGGAGCACCACACCAATTTATATTGTAGAAACCCTAGTCACCTATTATAATAAATCAAGAATTGGCTTGATAAATCAGGAGGAGAGAGGATTCTGAGGGTTAAGAGAGGTGTAAGAATTCAGATGCCTTCTTATGTTTGCATTGGCTATTTTTGCATTGTACAGGATAAGTTCATCTATGTATAAATAGACAGTGTCAGGACATAGAAAGTAAGTGGGCATAAATTAATCAGACTGAAAAAAGTAGATTTAACAAATTCCTCAAGATGTGCCAGGGATTATATGAGTTTCCCCCCACGTTTCTTGTAAAGTACCTTTCCTTTAACTTGAAGGCCTATTAAGATGACCTAAAAATTTTTCAGCCGTGTGAATTTCTCTTCTGTTTTATTCATGGAATTCATAAAAGTTCATGATTCCTGCGGTATAAAAGCTTTTGCTCAAAGAAATTATCTAGTCCATGACTGCTTTTTTTCCTTTATTTAATTATCTTAGGGCAAAATTTTTGAACGAAGAGACACAAACCTCAACAATTTATAATTTTAGATATTCTTCTTTGTCAAGATATCTTTCAGTGAAAATTAAAATGTCTTCTCATGTCTAAATCTGCTTCTAAATTTATATAAAATGTGGAAGTAGAAGACGAATGGCTCTTCCTTGTTTGCACTTTCATATGCTAGTTTCTTTTTATTCCCCATTCAGATAAAAGTCATGAAACAAGTTCTTGTACTAGTATAACTACTATTCATAGTCCAATTTCTTTCCAAAGGATTTTCTTCATTCCAAGAGGACAAAGCAAGGAAACGGAAATACAAGTTGGAAGGAAAAGCAGAGAAGGCTTAAATAAGAGGTGGATTTATGACATTTTTACAGAGCAAGTGTCTACACATCTTTACTGAAGTAAAGAGCTCTTATACTGATTTATGTGATTTTCACAGTCTGTCACTATTATTTTCTGTCTTATATATTTATGATGCCAGAAGGCCACAGTGGCCAAGCAATTTAAAAAATATGGAGTCTGCCAAAAAGTGACCTTTCAGATACATATCACCTTGAAGCTTCACTTATTATACCCTTTAACCTTTAATTTGTTATGTAGGAAGGGCTATGTTTGACATAAGATTTTTTCACATTCTCAGATATAGTTCTAATCTTTTGCAAAGGAAATATGCTGATATTTTTAGAGAAAACAGAAATTTACCACCTATCAGACCTCAGAACCTGAGAACACTCAGAGCAGCAAGCATGCCTTCAGGACAGCCCCACAAGCTATTTTCCAGTCTGAAATGAGAGAAGTAGATTTTGGACCCCCACAGTTTGATACTTAGACTCTGGTGTTTCTTCAGCATTGATATCAGATTAATACCTATTCTTAATCAAGAGCTGTCTCTCTAAGGGTAGTACTGTTTACATATATAATTTACTAAAATTTGTCTTCTTTTCATCTGGACTACATACATGTGTTTTCCTATATCATGGTCAAGTAATTTTAATGCATACCAAAGTACATTCTTCTAGGTTATGATTTTCTCTTTTTTCTCTTGTAAAAGACATTTGTGCTATGTCCTACTGTAATTTAAAATTTTGTTATATTTCAGCAACACTAATGAGAAAAATGCTAAGTCAAAACTGTTGTAGATTCTGCTTTAGATTTTTACTTGGAATACTATGAGGATTATGACTATTACCAGTGGAATCTAAAATAACAAGCAATTTTCCCTTAATTTCTTTTTTTTAATCCCCTGAAAGATGCAATGTCAAAAAATGAGAATTTGAAATTTATACAGCTGTTATAGGAAAAGGTTCCTTTCTGTGTCTTTTCTCTCATGGGTAAGGTCTTATAACATTTTGAATTTTTTTTTCATGGAAACATGAAATAAAAT
Source organism: Eopsaltria australis (assembly GCA_034509425.1). Classification (NCBI taxonomy): domain Eukaryota; kingdom Metazoa; phylum Chordata; class Aves; order Passeriformes; family Petroicidae; genus Eopsaltria; species Eopsaltria australis. The sequence continues at coordinate 33,901 of JAVTVJ010003961.1, forward strand.
TTAATTCCTATCCTGTGTCTGTAGTTTGTCCTGACCAAAGTGCTTGAAAAACATATTTGTGTGCTTTAAAAGTTGTTATTAAAATAAAAAGATGGTAAGTTTTTTCAAAAGAAAATTAGGAAATAGACATTTTTAAACCTTTTTTTTACTTTACTTTACTTTGAAAATAGGCATAAAATTTTGAAGGTTTGGAACTTTTTCATCTTGACACATTTTTATGACAGACTCATCAAATGCAGAATGAATATATTACTTTCCTGTGTGAGTCCTGCCAGTATACATGTTTTGAAGAATATCTGTACAGCCTAAGAATAGGAAACATTGCCTGAGGTAGCACATTTCAATGCAGATTTCCCAGAGCTTGAAAAATCCATCATGGAATTTTTATTTGATATTAACTCATTTTGTCAGAAATGTGCAATTATATGTATCTGTATATGTCTGTGGAGTGTCTAAAATATTTTTAAAAATTATATATTTCTGAATCTAAAATTGACTATGGAAACTTTATTGTCATCCTCAGCTTTTGGCAATTCATTTTTAGGTGGGATTTTCATTCACTGGAAATCGTATGTTTGCAATAAGAAAAGCATGATGTTGACACTGGTAGATACTTTTCTATTATTAGTGTTGTCATTTCTACTATTAGATTAGTCTTGTGAAAAGGGTTTTAGGAACCCCTCTCTTTGGTCTGCCTTTCTGTCCAGAAACCCAAATGAACTTTTTCCCAAAGTACATACTCATCATGGAGAACCACAGTGTGTGATCAGGCTCCTAATGGCTGAATGTAGCTGCTGTGGATGTGTCCTTGGAGACCCCAGGGGGAGATGACTTAGAAAAAGAGAAAGATCACTGGTGGAGAAAGTCCAAAGGGGCTAGGAACCCCCTGGAAAGTGGAGTGACCATGGTTTAACCCAGGACAAACCAGAGTAGCCACTGCTGGTGTCCATCATCTCCTCCCTCCCCCCAGGAGCCTTTGTTCTATTCCCTGTTATCTCCTGGCCCCCTTTCCTTCCCTATCCCTTAGGACCAAGTAACCCTGGACCTTCCCTATACTCCCCCAGACCCCCTGGTGATTGGTTGTATGAGATAACTCTTAAGTCTGGGTCTGAGGGCCCCTCACCCTCTTGGATTCCTGCCTCCCCTCTGTGTGAGCTTCCTGCAATAAAGCCACTCAGAATTAAAGGCACACCAAGGGCGCTCTCGTTATTTGACTTCAGCTGATAGCTAAACTGAGCTCAGTCCCTGCACCACCAAGGCAGGCTGCAGTTTCTCTGGGTAAGTGTCTAGAAGATGCTGCCAGAGTGCCCTGGGGACAGGGGCACTCCTGGAAATATAGCCAGCTGGAATCTGTCATACCTAAGCCGGGCTGGACAGAGGAACCAGCGAGCTATAGCTGAATTTATATTGTGTCTCTTTTATAAACTGGAGTGTCCTGGTTATGCCACTTCTTTTTCATCCAGGTGTTAAAATATAAAATTTGCCTGTCCTGGTTGAAGCTACCAAGTGGCAGAATCTTGCTACAGAAATCTGTTCCAGGGCAAGACATTCCTCATTGCCCCTTCTTCCATTTATCCACTGCCTATCCGTGCTCAGCTATAACTGCTTTTTTTTTTCATGGCTGATATGATGCTCCTTTCCTTTTAATTTGGACTGTTCAATTAGGCCTTCTCTAATGTCATAATAACTTAACAAACCACTGGTGTCACTCAGACATGGACACACTATGTTAAGATTGTTTTAGGAATTCTGGTTCCAATGGAATAATGCGGCGATATTGTGGCACCCATTTTATGGGGTAATACTTGACATATGAACCTTGTAGCCTAATTTATTATTTTATAATTATTTTCTATAACTTAATACATTGAACTTCAGGTCTATTTTAAAGGGTGTACCTCATGAGATGAACAGTTGCAGCCTTTTCATCTGTGTTGTGTGTTTGATTGAATTTCAGTCTCATTTTCCACCCCTTGGATTTTGTGATCTGATATATATAATGGGGTCAGTGAAGTTAATATTATTGTTAGTCCAGGAACATAGCAAACCTTGACTGAGTGGTGCAGTTGGTCCTGCAGAATTGCAATCTCCAAACTCATTCACAACAACTAGATGAGACTGTGTCATACACCACAAGTAACTGTAGAAATCCACGTTGGATGAAACACATCACCACTGGATGCATTTTCACAGGTAGTGGCCCTTGTAGCCTTGAGGGCACCAATCCAAGAACACACTTAATTTTTCAGATATACTGTGGGTCCATGACTGAACAAAATTTGATTCTTCATACCCTTGGTTACTGGTAAGACCTATGTAATGGGTTCTGCACTTACTCCTTTGTTAACTCTTGTATAAATCACTTATTTATACTGGTAACACGGCGTGGAGGGCAATGGACAGGTGGAAGACTTTGTGATTAACGCCTGATCTCATAGATAGGCTTCTGCAAGCTGGTCAGGAAATCTCTACCAGCACCACGCTGCATTCTTTGTAAATACATGAAGTAATGATCACAAATATATATGCAAATGCACATACATAAATTACAGAGATGAATGTTTGCAGGACTGCAGTGGGATACTTAGTTTTCTGTGCAGAAGACAAAAATACCTGATGATTTTTATTAATTTCCATCTTTGTTCCCCATGCTGGAAGATATTCCCAACCTTTGTCTGCTTAGGTACAGACATTGCTGACATGGTTTCCTCTCTGTTGCAAACATTCCACCTGATATTGCCTCTTTTATTCCACAGCTGTTAAAAACAACATGACTGAAACCAACAGTTTTATTGCTAGTTTGGCTGTTACTTTTTAAGGAGATGGTCTTTAAAGAAGCATCCTGTAAAACTTGGCAAAAAGACCAACCAAATCATTTAGATTGTTATAGTCTAGCTTTGACTGCTGATGCTATTGTTTTTCAGATCACTCAAGGTCACTATAACTTAAGTTCAAAGTGTTTCTCTTTATTGATTTTTCTTACTGACTAGCTAATACTACACAAAAGGTTTTCTTTTCTGGACTATTCTGCCATTTTGCTATTTGGTGTTGCAACAAAAACCCCACACAAACCCATGACATCAGAGTTCCAGTATAGATGTAATGCATTCGTACTGGTGTACAAATGAAAAAGCAATACTACATTATTCTTTGTCCTGTTAAAAATTACGTGTCTCCACATGCTGCCATTAAATTCTGTGCAGTCTTGCAGAGGATGTGGTATATATGCAGTGTGCATTCAGATGTGTATTGTGGAGCTAATTGCATCTCAAATGCATTGTTACATGCAGTGCACAGTCTTCACTCGCTTCACTAGAGCCATGCTCAGAGCAGAAACAAACTCAGGTCAGCTGTCTGCCTGGTTTTTCTGTAAGAAATTCTTCTCTCGTTCCCCAAGGTTGTGGTAATGATAGTAAGGTCATGTGAAAATATTTTAAAAAATTTAAAAAATTAGCACCAAATTTTCAAACAAAACCAAAGTGTTAGAAAGAATATGTAATTTTTCCTGTAAGGAGTAAGAAAGAATATGAAAATATCTGGTCAATAATATGTCAATAAAATCTTAAAATGCACTAGGACTGCAGTATATTTGTAGACTGTATATCCAGGATATTTTGTATAGAGTTTATATATATTCTATATTGTTATTTGAATGATTAATTAAATGCCCTACTGCTTAACTGATGTTGCAACAATCAGAATGCAAAAAGACACCATTAAGAGAGCAAAACCCTCTGGCATAACTGACCCTTCCTGTGGGCAATGAGACAACTATCTTCTCATGCACAAAAAAGTTAAACACTTAGTTTTTACCAGACTCTAGCAATAATTCCTTCTACCTCATTACCTTTCAGGTGAGTATGAATGATTTGCTTGATTAATATTTCTGGACTTTCTAGCAATCAAACATAAGCAGCTTGACCTACAGCTGTCTGGCTTATTTAACTTCTTCTTCACTTCTTAACTTCTTCTCCCAGCATGAACATCATTAGTCCCACCTGATTAAAAAGTTGATTTTTTCAAGTATTTTCTAATTACCTTTTGGTGTTGATTTTCTTTTTTCCATTTTTGTGGCTGTACAGTCCTTTTACCATAGCTTTTAGTTTTGCTGGCCACCAATCATTCTGCAGGTGTACTCTTTTGAGAAGGCATTTGGTGAGGGAAAGCACTAACTTTTGGCTTAGATATTCTGTTTATAGCCTTCTGTGTAAACCACTTGCCATGTATTCCTCCTATGACAAGGAACAGAGAGTACAAATTGCTGTGTATTTTGTAGACTCCATTAGCACTTTGCTTCTAAGCTCTTCAACTTTGCTTTTACCAAGACTATTCAAAAAACCTCCATGCTGTGTAGACCAAATGCTGAGAGAAAGATGGAGAAGAGCAAGCCAATCTCAGACAGGAATAACAGAATAATTCTGTACATGCTCACTGAAGTGTGTGATACTAGTGAAGAAAACACCATAGAGTGATGCTGGTGATAACTGTTACCAAGGTTTCAACGTTTGTATATTATCCCTCACTAACCATCACCCAAACACAGAGGAAAAATATACCTTATCTTGCATTTTTTAAATGGTTTAATCATAACATTCACATAAGTTTTCTTTGAGGGACAAGGACAATTTAGACTTACAGCATGCTTTGACTAATCATGACTTATCGAGGTATCTGTAGGGTGTGGTATCCATACCTGTCTGGAAGTACTGTTTTCTGTGTCAGTGTAAGTTGTATAATATATGTATGGGGAATGTTAATCTGTTTCTTCTTCTGTGTCATTTGTATTTCTTATGATTTTCTTTCAAAGCTTTGAGGGAATTCAACTTAACTGGAATGCTTTTAGATTCAGAGTGATTTATAGTCTTCTCTGGAAGACATATAAACTACCTGACATTGTTAAAGTCTGAAGAAAAACAGATAGCAATATATTTCTTGCAAGAAATTTGTTATCATAGCAGTTGTCTTGAATTACCTTTCTAAAATATGCTCTTTGTTTTAAATCCTGTGATTTTTCTAGGAAGTCAGGGTACTTCCACTGAATGTTCAGATTTAACAGTATCGTTTCAAAAATGTTTATCCAGATGTGTTGTTTTCCTTCTGAATGCTGAGAAAACAAAATAAAATGGTTGACTGCATTGAAGAATTAGGTGTTCTTAAATATGGGTTGTGAAATACCTGAATTATTGATGTATAGCCAATTTGATATTGAGATGCATTTTCTAATGGTGTCATAATAAACCATGACACTGTAAAAGAGTCTGGTGCTCAGCCTTGTATTTTAGGAGTGTTTTTGCTTGACTGACATTTCAAATGATGTACAGTCAGACAAAGCATGAGAAGGGAAAAGAAATTGTGTATTATGAGCCCCAGACAAGAAGTGGAGAGGAATAAGGAATAGATAAATGACAACACTAGAACATCTGTACTGCATGAAGATGCGTAGTGTCAAAGTATTGCCAAAGGTAATGCCCCGATTTATGATGGCAAGGATAAAGAGTTCAAGGGATTAAAAAACTTCTAATGAAATATGTAAGTTACTTTGGGAAGGATCTTGAGAATTTTTTTAAAAAATAGTAAATATGCAATAATATCTCAAATAATAATCTTGGGGTTTCTTTTGTCTTTTATTTTAGTTATGCAGAAAAAACGTTTTACCATGAGAACATCAATTGCACCATATAAATAGAGGTGAGTGTAACTTACTACTGTTCTGTAACTTTTGTACATATAAGAACATGTTATTTTTGAAAAACTAAAAAGAAGAAAAAGAAATTGTAACTCTCTCACTGAACAGCTATACATTTTCTATAACATCACAATTTCTAAAACATATAGGTTTTGCTACATCGAGAGTAGTTGAGTTTTCCTGTGTAAAGCCAGGAACTGAACCTTCAGTAAAAAAAAAAAACAACCCTTTTTTCCACTCTGGGTACTGCTGACATGCCTGGAAAAGAAACTCGAGATCATTTTAGCAAGGAGGTAATATAAAAGGGGATCTTTATTTTTAAGGTCTTCAGGAGCAGTTATGGAAAGGTGTCCATAAAAGCCCGGCCCCTCCAGGGGTGAGTACATATTTATAGCTTTTAGGAAATTAGCATAATTGATTAAGAGCACCAATAAGGAGAACAAGTGGTGATTCAATTCCCCCTCAGGTCCAGCCCCTTCTCTGCAGCCCCCCTCTCAGCACTGGCTGTACTTTGTTTATGAACATGTACCTCAGAGTTGTTCTCGGCCTTGGTTCCCAGGAAAAACCGAGATAGGACAGGGCCTTGCACCCCCCTGGGGCTTGGAGCTCTGGAATTTGTTGTTGTCTTTCTGCTTGGGAAAGGCTATGGAAAGGTACTGGAAAAACTAGCTATTAATATAGTAGGCTACAGAGCTACAAAAATATGTGCAGAGAGTACAGAGAACATATAAAAGAAAAAAGGCAGAAACCAAACGGCATCATTCCCCCCTTTTTTAGAGACTAAACAAGACTCTGTCTTGTCTAGTCTCTACCTGGCATTCAACCATAACATCTGGTTTATACAACTGGCTATCCACTAGTTGTTACACAGATGCTAATTATAACTACAGTTACTATGAACATTTCTTTATCTAGGTTCAGTTTGGTAACCATGAAGTAGTGTACTGAAGAATATTCAAGGTTCAGTAAGCTCTTTGAGAGTTAACTTTGGTGTAGATTTGAGTTTGCTTTCAAATTTCAACCAAATTTCTAAAAAAATTTTTCATTCAGATTGGCATAAGAACAACAACTAGTGTTAATGAATTTGTGGCTAGTAGGAAATTAAGAGCTATTTTGTTTTGTCAACAGCCTTTAATATGATTAAACATTACATTTGGAATCACAGCTCCATGGGCACAGGCCCAATCTTAATCTTGGGGCAAAACTTACCAGGCCAGATTCTCAACTTTGACAAGTTTTCCTTATGAAGAGCTTTTGGATACATTTTGGACTAGAGTTACATGCAAATTTTAGGACCAAATTTGAATCACGGTTACCAACTGTACAGATAAGAGGTACAAAAGAACAGTTTAAATCATAT
>JAVTVJ010003963.1:0-22278 GCA_034509425.1 Eopsaltria australis
GGAGCCATGGACTGGGAACTGGCAGCTCCAGGATGCTTGCTGCTGGGACACTTGCCTCTGGAACAGCTGCCTTGAGAGCGCTGGGTTCCCCTTTCTCTTCTGGGCATTTCCTGGCCATCTCCATCCTCATGGATGAGCAGGATATGGAGACAGCCGAGCCTCTGAGGGAGCAGGGAGTCCTGTGCAAGGGCCTTTTTTCCTCTGCCCTCTACCAGCTGTCACCAAGCCCCTGGCTGGGATGGAGGCTCTTGCCCGAATTTCGCAAGTGCGGAGATCTTCCTCTTCCTGCTCCTGCACTGCTGATGCCAGGGAATTTTCTGGAAAAGAGGACACTTGCCTTTGCTGCTGGAGGATCTTCTGGAATACCATCATGGAGAGCATCTTCTTCTCTGGCCAGGTAAAAGCCTCCTGGGAGCCATGGACTGGGAACTGGCAGCTCCAGGACGCTTGCTGCTGGGACACTTGCCTCTGGAACAGCTGCCTTGAGAGCGCTGGGTTCCCCTTTTTCTTCTGGGCATTTCCTGGCCATCTCCGTCCTCACAGATGAGCAGGATGTGGAAACAGCCGAGCCTCTGAGGGAGCAGGGAGTCCTGTCCAAGGGCCTTTCTTCCTCTGCCCTCTAGCAGCTGTCACCGAGCCCCTGGCTGGGATGGAGGCTCTTGCCCGAATTTCGCAAGTGCGGAGATCTTCCTCTTCCTGCTCCTGCACTGCTGATGCCAGGGAACTTTCTGGAAATCAGGACACTTGCCTTTGCTGCTGGATGATCTTCTGGAATAACATGCTGAGCTGCTGCTTCTTTGGCACGGTAACAGCATCCTGGGAGCCACGGACTGGGAACTGGAAGCTCCAGGACGATTGCTGCTGGGACACTTGCCTCTGGAAACAGCTTCTTCCAGAGCGCTGGGCTCCCCTTTTTTCCTTCTGGGCATTTCCTGAGCATCTCCATCCTCAGGGAGCAGCAGGATGTGGAGACAGCCGTGCCTCTGAAGGAGCAGGGAGTTCTGTTCAAGGGCCTTTCTTCATCTGCCCTCTAGCAGCTCTCACGTAGGCTCGGGCAGGGATGGAGAATCTTGCCTGGAATTTCCCAAGTGCGGAGATCGTCCTCTTCCTGCTCCTGCACTGCTGATGCCAGGGAGCTTTCTGGAAATCAGGACACTTGCCTTTGCTGCTGGAGGATCTTCTGGAATAACATGCTGAGCGTCTTCTCCTTTGGAACCACCACAGCATCCTGGGAGCCATCGATTGGGTACTGGGACACTTGCCTCTGGAAACAGCTTCTTCTAGAGCGCTGGGCTCCCCTTTTTTCTTCTGGGCATTTCTGGCCATCTCCATCCTCACGGAGGAGCAGGATGTGGAGACAGCCGTGCCTCTGAAGAAGCAGCAAGTCCTGTCCAAGGGCCTTTCTTCAACTGCCCTCTAGCAGCTCTCACACGGCCTCTGGCAGGGATGGAGACTCCTGCCTGGAATTTCACTTGTGCGGAGATCTTCCTCTTCCTGCTCCTGCACTGCTTATGCCTGGGAACTTTCTGGAAATGAGGACACTTGCCTTTGCTGCTGGCGGAACTTCTGGAATAACATGCTGAGTGTCTTGTCTTTTGGCACCACCACACCATCCTGGGAACCTTGCCTGGGAACAGGCAGCTTCAGGACGCTTGCTGCTGGGACACTTGCCTCTGGAAACAGCTTCTTCTAGAGCGCTGAGTTCCCCTTATTTCTTCTGGGCATTACCTGGCCATCTCCATCCTCACGGATGAGCAGGATGTGGAGACAGCCGTGTCTCTGAAGGAGCAGAGAGTCCTGTCCATGGGCCTTTCTTCATCTGCCCTCTAGCAGCTCTCACGTAGGCTCTGGCAGGGATGGAGACTCTTGCCTGGAATTTCCCAAGTGTGGAGATCTTCCTCTTCCTGCTCCTGCACTGCTGATACCAGGGAACTTTCTGGAAATCAGGACACTTGCCTTTGCTGCTGGAGGATCTTCTGTAGCATCATGGAGAGCGTCTTCTCCTTTGGCACGGACAGCATCCTGGGAGCCACGGCCCGGGAACAGGCAGCTCCAGGACACTTGCTGCTGGGACACTTGCCTCTGGAAACAGCTTCTTCCAGAGTGCTGGGCTCCCCTTTTTTCCTTCTGGGCATTTCCTGGCCATCTCCATCTTCACGGATGAGCAGGATGTAGAGACAGGCGTGCCTCTGAAGGAGCAGGGAGTCCTGTCCAAGGGCCTTTCTTCATCTGCCCTCTAGCAGCTCTTACACAGCCTCTGTCAGGGATGGAAACACCTGCCTGGAATTTCACTTGTGCGGAGATCTTCCTCTTCCTGCTCCTGCACTGCTGATGCCAGGGAACTTTCTGGAAATCAGGACACTTGCCTTTGCTGCTGGATGATCTTCTGGAATAACATACTGAGCTGCTGCTTCTTTGGCACGGTAACAGCATCCTGGGAGCCACGGACTGGGAACTGGAAGCTCCAGGACGATTGCTGCTGGGACACTTGCCTCTGGAAACAGCTTCTTCCAGAGCGCTGGGCTCCCCTTTTTTCTTCTGGGCAGTTCTGGCCATCTCCATCCTCACGGAGGAGCAGGATGTGGAGACAGCCGTATCTCTGAGGGAGCAGGGAGTCCTGTCCAAGGGCCTTTCTTCAACTGCCCTCTAGCAGCTCTCACACAGCCTCTGGCAAGGAACGAGGCTCCTGCCCAGAATTTTTCATGCGCAGAGATCTTCCTCTTCCTGCTCCTGCACTGCTGATGCCAGGGAACTTTCTGGAAATGAGGACACTTGCCTTTGCTGCTGGCGGAACTTCTGGAATAACATCCTGAGCTGCTGCTTCTTTGGCACGGTAACAGCATCCTGGGAGCCACGGACTGGGAACTGGCAGCTTCAGGACGATTGCTGCTGGGACACTTGCCTCTGGAAACAGATTCTTCCAGAGCGCTGGGCTCCCCTTTTTTCCTCTGGGCATTTCCTGGCCATCTCCATCCTCAGGGAGGAGCAGGATGTGGAGACAGCCGTGCCTCTGAAGAAGCAGCAAGTCCTGTCCAAGGGCCTTTCTTCATCTGCCCTCTAGCAGCTCTCACATAGGCTCCAAAAGGGATGGAGTCTCCTGCCTGAATCTTCTCAAGTGTGGAGGTCTTCCTCTTCCTGCTCCTGCACTGCTGATGCCAGGGAATTTTCTGGAAACTGGGACACTTGCCTTTGCTGCTGGAGGATCTTCTGGAAGAACATGCTGAGCATCTTCTCCTTTGGCACCACCACAGCACCCTGGGAGCCATGGATTGGGAACTGGGACACTTGCCTCTGGAAACAGCTTCTTCCAGAGCGCTGGGCTCCCCTTTTTTCTTCTGGGCATTTCCTGGCCATCTCCATCCTCTTGGAGGAGCAGGATGTGGAGACAGCCGTGCCTCTGAAGAAGCAGGGTGTCCTGTCCCAGGGCCTTTCTTCCTCTGCCCTCTAGCAGATCTCACACAGCCTCTGGCAGGGAAGGAGGCACCTGCCTGGAATTTCCCAGGTGCGGAGATCGCCCTCTACCTTCTCTTGCACTGCTGATGTCAGGGAACTTTCTGGAAATGAGGACACTTGCCTTTGCTGCTGGAGGATCTTCTGGAATAACATGCTGAGCGTCTTCTCCTTTGGCACCACCACAGCACCCTGGGAGCCATAGATTGGGAATAGGGACACTTGCCTCTGGAAATAGCTTCTTCCAGAGCACTGGGCTCCCCGTTTTTCCTTATGGGCATTTCCTGGCCATATCCATCTTCACAGATGAGCAGGATGTGGAGACAGCCGTGCCTCTGAAGGGGAAGGGAGTCCTGTCCAAGGGCCTTTCTTCAACTGCCCTCTAGCAGCTCTCACACGGCCTCTGGCAGGGATGGAGACTCTTGCCTGGAATTTCCCAAGTGCGGAGATCATCCTCTAATTGCTCCTGCATTGCTGATGCCAGGGAACTTTCTGGAAATGAGGACACTTGCCTTTGCTGCTGTAGGATCTTCTGTAATAACATGCTGAGCGTCTTGTCTTTTGGCACCACCACACCATCCTGGGAACCATGGACTGGGAACTGGCAGCTCCAGCACGCTTGCTGCTGGGACACTTGCCTCTGGAAACAGCTTCTTCCAGAGAGCTGGGCTCCCCTTTTTTCCTTCTGGGCATTTCCTGAGCATCTCCATCCTCAGGGAGCAGCAGGATGTGGAGACAGCCGTGCCTCTGAAGGAGCAGGGAGTCCTTTCCAAGGGCCTTTCTTCAACTGCCCTCTAGCAGACCTCACAGAGGCTCAGGCAGGGAAGGAGGCACCTTCCTGGAATTTTACATGTGCGGAGATCGTCCTCTTCCTGCTCCTGCATGGCTGATGTCAGGGAACTTTCTGGAAACTGGGACACTTGCCTTTGCTGCTGGAGGATCTTCTGGAATAACATGCTGAGCATCTTCTCCTTTAACACAACCACAGCACCCTGCGAGCCATGGATTGGGAACTGGGACACTTGCCTCTGGAAACAGCTTCTTCCAGAGCGCTGGGCTCCCCTTTTTTCCTTCTGGGCAGTTCTGGCCATCTCCATCCTCACGGATGAGCAGGATGTGGAGACAGCCGTGTCTCTGAGGGAGCAGGGAGTCCTGTCCAAGGGCTTTTCTTCAACTGCCCTCTAGCAGCTCTCACATGGCCTCTGGCAGGGATGGAGACTCCTGCCTGGAATTTCCCAAGTTCGGAGATCTTCCTTTTCCTGCTCCTGCACTGCTTATGCCTGGGAATTTTCTGGAAACGAGGACACTTGCCTTTGCTGCTGGCGGAACTTCTGGAATAACATGCTGAGCTGCTGCTTCATTGGCATGGTAACAGCATCCTGGGAGCCACGGGAGTCACGGACTGGGAACTGGCAGCTCCAGCACGCTTGCTGCTGGGACACTTGCCTCTGGAAAAAGCTTCTTCCAGAGCGCTGGGCTCCCCTTTTTTCCTTCTGGGCATTTCCTGGGCATCTCCATCCTCAGGGAGGAGTAGGATGTGGAGACAGCCATGTGTCTTAAGGAGCAGGGAATCTCATCCACGGGCGTTTCTTCATCTGCCATCTAGCAGCTTTCACATGGGCTCAGGCAGGGAAGGAGGCACCTGCCTGGAATTTTACATTTGCTGTGATGTTCCTCTTTCTGCTCCTGCACTGCTGATGCCAGGGAACTTTCTGGAAATCAGGACACTTGCCTTTGCTGCTGGAGGATCTTCTGTAGCATCATGGAGAGCATCTTCTCCTTTCGCACGGACAGCATCCTGGGAGCCATGGACTGGGAACTGGCAGCTCCAGAACACTTGCTGCTGGGACACTTGCCTCTGGAAACAGCTTCTTCCTGAGCGCTGGGCTCCCCGTTTTTCTTCTGGGCATTTCCTGGCAATCTCCATCCTCACGGAGGAGCAGGATGTGGAGACAGCCGTTCCTTTGAAGGAGCAGCGAGTCCTGTCCAAGGGCCTTTCTTCATCTGCCCTCTAGCAGCTCTCACGTAGGCTCTGGCAGAGATGGAGACTCTTGCCTGGAATTTCCCAAGTGCGGAGATCATCTTCTTCCTGCTCCTGCATTGCTGATGCCAGGGAAATTTCTGGAAATCAGGACACTTGCCTTTGCTGCTGTAAGATCTTCTGGAAGAACATGCTGAGCTGCTGCTTCATTGCCACGGTAACAGCGTCCTGGGAGCCACGGCCTGGGAACAGGCAGCTCCAGGATGCTCGCTGCTGGGACACTTGCCTCTGGAAACAGCTTCTTCCAGAGCGCTGGGCTCCCCTTTTTTCCTTCTGGGAATTTCCTGGCCATCTCCATCCTCACGGATGAGCAGGATGTGGAGACAGCCGTGCCTCTGAAGAAGCAGCAAGTCCTGTCCAAGGGCCTTTCTTCATCTGCCCTCTAGCAGCTCTCACACGGCCTCTGGCAGGGATGGAGACTCTTGCCTGGAATTTCCCAAGTGTGGAGATCTTCCTCTTCCTGCTCCTGCACTGCTGATGCCAGGGAACTTTCTGGAAATCAGGACACTTGCCTTTGCTTCTGGAGGATCTTCTGTAGCATCATGGAGCGCGTCTTCTCCTTTGGCACGGACAGCCATCCTGGGAGCCACGGCCCGGGAACAGGCAGCTCCAGGACACTTGCTGCTGGGACACTTGCCTCTGGAAACAGCTTCTTCCAGAGCGCTGGCTCCCCTTTTTTCCTCTGGGCATTTCCTGGCCATCTCCATCTTCACGGATGAGCAGGATGTAGAGACAGGCGTGCCTCTGAAGGAGCAGGGAGTCCTGTCCAAGGGCCTTTCTTCATCTGCCCTCTAGCAGCTCTCACACAGCCTCTGTCAGGGATGGAAACACCTGCCTGGAATTTCACTTGTGCGGAGATCTTCCTCTTCCTGCTCCTGCACTGCTGATGCCAGGGAATTTTCTGGAAACGGGGACACTTGCCTTTGCGGCTGCAGGATCTTCTGGAATAACATGCTGAGCCGCTTGTTCTCTGGCAAGGTAACAGCATCCTGGGAGCCATGGACTGGGAACTGGCCGCTCCAGGACGCTTGCTGCTGGGACACTTGCCTCTGGAGCAGCTGCTTGGAGAGCGCTGGATTCCCGCTTTTTCTTCTGGGCATTTCCTGGCCATCTCCATCGTCATGGATGAGCAGGATGTGGAGACAGCCGAGCCTCTGAGGGAGCACGGAGTCCTGTCCAAGGGCCTTTCCTCCTCTGCCCTCTAGCAGCTCTCACCGAGGCCCTGGCTGGGATGGAGGCTCTTGCCCGAATTTCGCAAGTGCGGAGATCTTCCTCTTCCTGCTCCTGCACTGCTGATGCCAGGGAATTTTCTGGAAAAGAGGACACTTGCCTTTGCTGCTGGAGGATCTTCTGTAGCATCATGGAGAGCACCTTCTTCTCTGGAAGGTAAAAGCCTCCTGGGAGCCATGGACTGGGAACTGGCAGCTCCAGGATGCTTGCTGCTGGAACACTTGCCTCTGGAACAGCTGCCTTGAGAGCGCTGGGTTCCCCTTTTTCTTCTGGGCATTTCCTGGCCATCTCCGTCCTCACGGATGAGCAGGATGTGGAAACAGCCAAGCCTCTGAGGGAGCAGGGAGTCCTGTCCAAGGGCCTTTCCTCCTCTGCCCTCTAGCAGCTCTCACCGAGGCCCTGGATGGGATGGAGGCTCTTGCCCCAGTTTTGCAAGTGCGGAGATCTTCCTCTTCCTGCTCCTGCACTGCTGGTGCCAGGAAATTTTCTGGAAACGGGGACACTTGCCTTTGCTGCTGCAGGATCTTCTGGAATACCATCATGGAGAGCACTTCTTCTCTGGAAAGGTAACAGCATCCTGGGAGCCATGGACTGGGAACTGGCAGCTCCAGGACGCTTGCTGCTGGGACACTTGCCTCTGGAACAGCTGCCTTGAGAGCGCTGGGTTCCCCTTTTTCTTCTGGGCATTTCCTGGCCATCTCCATCCTCATGGATGAGCAGGATGTGGAAACAGCCGAGTCCCATAGGGAGCAGGGAGTCCTGTCCAAGGGCCTTTTTTCCTCTGCCCTCTAGCAGCTCTCATGAAGGCTGTAGCATGAATGGAGGTTCTTGCCCAAATTTCGCAAGTGCGGAGATCTTCCTCTTCCTGCTCCTGCACTGCTGATGCCAGGGAATTTTCTGGAAACGGGGACACTTGCCTTTGCTGCTGGAGGACCTTCTGTAGCATCATGGAGAGCACCTTCTTCTTTGGCAAGGTAACAGCATCCTGGGAGCCATGGACTAGGAACTGGCAGCTCCAGGATGCTTGCTGCTGGAACACTTGCCTCTGGAACAGCTGCTTGGAGAGCGCTGGGTTCCCCTTTTTCTTCTGGGCATTTCCTGGCCATCTCCGTCCTCACGGATGAGCAGGATGTGGAGACAGCCAAGCCTCTGAGGGAGCAGGGAGTCCTGTCCAAGGGCTTTTCCTCCTCTGCCCTCTAGCAGCTCTCACCGAGCCCCTGGCAGGGATGGAGGCTCTTGCCCGAATTTCGCAAGTGCGGAGATCTTCCTCTTCCTGCTCCTGCACTGCTGATGCCAGGGAATTTTCTGGAAAAGAGGACACTTGCCTTTGCTGCTGGAGGATCTTCTGGAATACCATCCTGGAGAGCATCTTCTTCTCTGGCCAGGTAAAAGCCTCCTGGGAGCCATGGACTGGGAACTGGCCGCTCCAGGACGCTTGCTGCTGGAACACTTGCCTCTGGAGCAGCTGCTTGGAGAGCGCTGGGTTCCCCTTTTTCTTCTGGGCATTTCCTGGCCATCTCCGTCCTCACGGATGAGCAGGATGTGGAAACAGCCAAGCCTCTGAGGGAGCAGGGAGTCCTGTCCAAGGGCCTTTCCTCCTCTGCCCTCTAGCAGCTCTCACCAAGGCCCTGGATGGGATGGAGGCTCTTGCCCCAGTTTTGCAAGTGCGGAGATCTTCCTCTTCTTGCCCCTGCCCTGCTGGTGCCAGGAAATTTTCTGGAAACGGGGACACTTGCCTTTGCTGCTGGAGGATCTTCTGGAATACCATCCTGGAGAGCACCTTCTTCTTTGGAAAGGGAGCAGCATGCTGGGAGCCATGGACTGGGAACTGGCAGCTCCAGGACGCTTGCTGCTGGGACACTTGCCTCTGGAACAGCTGCCTTGAGAGCGCTGGGTTCCCCTTTTTCTTCTGGGCATTTCCTGGCCATCTCCGTCCTCACGGATGAGCAGGATGTGGAAACAGCCGAGCCTCTGAGGGTGCAGGGAGTCCTGTCCAAGGGCCTTTCCTCCTCTGCCCTCTAGCAGCTGTCACCAAGCCCCTGGCTGGGATGGAGGCTCTTGCCCGAATTTCGCAAGTGCGGAGATCTTCCTCTTCCTGCTCCTGCACTGCTGATCCCTGGGAATCTTCTGGAAACAGGGACACTTGCCTTTGCTGCTGGAGGATCTTCTGGAATACCATCCTGGAGAGCATCTTCTTCTCTGGCCAGGTAAAAGCCTCCTGGGAGCCATGGACTGGGAACTGGCCGCTCCAGGACGCTTGCTGCTGGGACACTTGCCTCTGGAACAGCTGCCTTGAGAGCGCTGGGTTCCCCTTTGTCTTCTGGGCATTTCCTGGCCATCTCCATCCTCACGGATGAGCAGGATGTGGAGACAGCCGAGTCCCATAGGGAGCAGGGAGTCCTGTCCAAGGGCCTGTCCTCCTCTGCCCTCTAGAAGCTTTCACCGAGGCCCTGGCTGGGATGGAGGCTCTTGCCTGAATTTCGCAAGTGCGGAGATCTTCCTCTTCCTGCTCCTGCACTGCTGATCCCTGGGAATCTTCTGGAAACAGGGAAACTTGCCTTTGCTGCTGGAGGATCTTCTGTACCATCATGGAGAGGATCTTCTGCTTTGGAAAGGGAGCAGCATGCTGGGAGCCATGGACTGGGAACTGGCAGCTCCAGGACGCTTGCTGCTGGGACACTTGCCTCTGGAACAGCTGCTTGGATAGAGCTGGGTTCCCCTTTGTCTTCTGGGCATTTCCTGGCCATCTCCGTCCTCACGGATGAGCAGGATGTGGAGACAGCCGAGCCTCTGAGGGAGCAGGGAGTCCTGTTCAAGGGCCTTTCCTCCTCTGCCCTCTAGCAGCTCTCATGAAGGCTGTAGCATGAATGGAGGTTCTTGCCCAAATTTCGCAAGTGCGGAGATCTTCCTCTTCCTGCTCCTGCACTGCTGATGCCAGGGAATTTTCTGGAAACGGGGACACTTGCCTTTGCTGCTGGAGGATCTTCTGGAATAACATGCTGAGCCGCTTGTTCTCTGGCCAGGTAACAGCATCCTGGGAGCCATGGACTGGGAACTGGCAGCTCCAGGACGCTTGCTGCTGGGACACTTGCCTCTGAAACAGCTGCTTGGAGAGTGCTGGGTTCCCCTTTCTGTTCTGGGCATTTCCTGGCCATCTCCATCCTCATGGATGAGCAGGATGTGGAGACAGCCGAGCCTCTGAGGGAGCAGGGAGTCCTGTCCAAGGGCCTTTCCTCCTCTGCCCTCTAGAAGCTGTCACCGAGCCCCTGGCTGGGATGGAGGCTCTTGCCCCAGTTTTGCAAGTGCGGAGATCTTCCTCTTCCTGCTCCTGCACTGCTGATGCCAGGGAATTTTCTGGAAACGGGGACACTTGCCTTTGCTGCTGGAGGACCTTCTGTAGCATCATGGAGAGCACCTTCTTCTTTGGCAAGGTAACAGCATCCTGGGAGCCATGGACTGGGAACTGGCAGCTCCAGGATGCTTGCTGCTGGGACACTTGCCTCTGGAACAGCTGCTTGGAGAGCGCTGGGTTCCCCTTTTTCTTCTGGGCATTTCCTGGCCATCTCCATCCTCACGGATGAGCAGGATGTGGAGACAGCCGAGCCTCTGAGGGAGCAGGGAGTCCTGTCCAAGGGCTTTTCCTCCTCTGCCCTCTAGCAGCTGTCACCGAACCCCTGGCAGGGATGGAGGCTCTTGCCCGAATTTCGCAAGTGCGGAGATCTTCCTCTTCCTGCTCCTGCACTGCTGATCCCTGGGAATCTTCTGGAAACAGGGACACTTGCCTTTGTTGCTGGTGGATCTTCTGGAATACCATCCTGGAGAGCATCTTCTTCTCTGGCCAGGTAAAAGCCTCCTGGGAGCCATGGACTGGGAACTGGCAGCTCCAGGACGCTTGCTGCTGGGACACTTGCCTCTGGAACAGCTGCTTGGATAGAGCTGGGTTCCCCTTTGTCTTCTGGGCATTTCCTGGCCATCTCCATCCTCATGGCTGAGCAGGATGTGGAGACAGCCGAGTCCCATAGGGAGTAGGGAGTCCTGTCCAAGGGCCTTTCCTCCTCTGCCCTCTAGAAGCTTTCACCGAGGCCCTGGCTGGGATGGAGGCTCTTGCCCAAATTTCGCAAGTGCGGAGATCTTCCTCTTCCTGCTCCTGCCCTGCTGGTGCCAGGAAATTTTCTGGAAACGGGGACACTTGCCTTTGCTGCTGGAGGATCTTCTGTACCATCATGGAGAGCATCTTCTTCTCTGGCCAGGTAAAAGCCTCCTGGGAGCCATGGACTGGGAACTGGCAGCTCCAGGACGCTTGCTGCTGGGACACTTGCCTCTGGAACAGCTGCCTTGAGAGCGCTGGGTTCCCCTTTGTCTTCTGGGCATTTCCTGGCCATCTCCGTCCTCACGGATGAGCAGGATGTGGAGACAGCCGAGCCTCTGAGGGAGCAGGGAGTCCTGTCCAAGGGCCTTTCCTCCTCTGCCCTCTAGCAGCTCTCACCGAGCCCCTGGCTGGGATGGAGGCTCTTGCCCGAATTTCGCAAGTGCGGAGATCTTCCTCTTCCTGCTCCTGCACTGCTGATCCCTGGGAATCTTCTGGAAACAGGGACACTTGCCTTTGCTGCTGGAGGATCTTCTGGAATACCATCCTGGAGAGCATTTCTTCTCTGGCCAGGTAAAAGCCTCCTGGGAGCCATGGACTGGGAACTGGCAGCTCCAGGACGCTTGCTGCTGGGACACTTGCCTCTGGAACTGCTGCCTTGAAAGCGCTGGGTTCCCCTTTGTATTCTGGGCATTTCCTGGCCATCTCCATCCTCATGGATGAGCAGGATGTGGAGACAGCCGAGTCCCATAGGGAGCAGGGAGTCCTGTCCAAGGGCCTTTCCTCCTCTGCCCTCTAGCAGCTTTCACCAGGGCCCTGGCTGGGATGGAGGCTCTTGCCCGAATTTCGCAAGTGCGGAGATCTTCCTCTTCCTGCTCCTGCCCTGCTGGTGCCAGGAAATTTTCTGGAAAAGGGGACACTTGCCTTTGCTGCTGGAGGACCTTCTGTAGCATCATGGAGAGCACCTTCTTCTTTAGAAAGGGAGCAGCATGCTGGGAGCCATGGATTGGGAACTGGCAGCTCCAGGATGCTTGCTGCTGGGACACTTGCCTCTGGAACAGCTGCTTGGAGAGCGCTGGGTTCCCCTTTTTCTTCTGGGCAGTTCCTGGCCATCTCCGTCCTCACGGATGAGCAGGATGTGGAAACAGCCGAGCCTCTGAGGGAGCAGGGAGTCCTGTCCAAGGGCCTTTCCTCCTCTGCCCTCTAGCAGCTGTCACCGAGCCCCTGGCTGGGATGGAGGTTCTTGCCTGAATTTCGCAAGTGCGGAGATCTTCCTCTTCTTGCCCCTGCCCTTCTGGTGCCAGGAAATTTTCTGGAAACGGGGACACTTGCCTTTGCTGCTGGAGGATCTTCCGTACCATCATGGAGAGCACCTTCTTCTTTGGAAAGGGAGCAGCATGCTGGGAGCCATGGACTGGGAACTGGCAGCTCCAGGACGCTTGCTGCTGGGACACGTGCCTCTGGAACAGCTGCCTTGAGAGCGCTGGGTTCCCCTTTTTCTTCTGGGCATTTCCTGGCCATCTCCGTCCTCACGGATGAGCAGGATGTGGAAACAGCTGAGCCCCATAGGGAGCAGGGAGTCCTGTCCAAGGGCCTTTCCTCCTCTGCCCTCTAGCAGCTCCCACCGAGGCCCTGGCTGGGAGGGAGGCTCTTGCCCGAATTTCGCAAGTGCGGAGATCTTCCTCTTCCTGCTCCTGCACTGCTGATCCCTGGGAATCTTCTGGAAACAGGGACACTTGCCTTTGCTGCTGGAGGATCTTCTGGAATACCATCCTGGAGAGCATCTTCTTCTCTGGCCAGGTAAAAGCCTCCTGGGAGCCATGGACTGGGAACTGGCAGCTCCAGGACGCTTGCTGCTGGGACACTTGCCTCTGGAACAGCTGCCTTGAGAGCGCTGGGTTCCCCTTTTTCTTCTGGGCATTTCCTGGCCATCTCCATCCTCACGGATGAGCAGGATGTGGAGACAGCCGAGCCCAGAGGGAGCAGGGAGTCCTGTCCAAGGGCCTTTCCTCCTCTGCCCTCTAGCAGCTCTCACCGAGCCCCTGGCTGGGATGGAGGCTCTTGCCTGAATTTCGCAAGTGCGGAGATCTTCCTCTTCCTGCTCCTGCACTGCTGATCCCTGGGAATCTTCTGGAAAAGGGGACACTTGCCTTTGCTGCTGGAGGATCTTCTGGAATACCATCATGGAGAGCATCTTCTTCTTTGGCAAGGTAACAGCATCCTGGGAGCCATGGACTGGGAACTGGCAGCTCCAGGACGCTTGCTGCTGGGACACTTGCCTCTGGAACAGCTGCTTGGATAGAGCTGGGTTCCTCTTTTTCTTCTGGGCATTTCCTGGCCATCTCCATCCTCATGGATGAGCAGGATGTGGAGACAGCCGAGCCTCTGAGGGAGCAGGGAGTCCTGTCAAGGGCCTTTCCTCCTCTGCCCTCTAGCAGCTCTCACCGAGGCCCTGGCTGGGATGGAGGTTCTTGCCCGAATTTCGCAAGTGCGGAGATCTTCCTCTTCCTGCTCCTGCACTGCTGATGCCAGGGAATTTTCTGGAAAAGGGACACTTGCCTTTGCTGCTGGAGGATCTTCTGGAATACCATCATGGAGAGCATCTTCTTCTCTGGCCAGGTAAAAGCCTCCTGGGAGCCATGGACTGGGAACTGGCAGCTCCAGGACGCTTGCTGCTGGGACACTTGCCTCTGGAACAGCTGCCTTGAGAGCGCTGGGTTCCCCTTTTTCTTCTGGGCATTTCCTGGCCATCTCCGTCCTCACGGATGAGCAGGATGTGGAAACTGCCAAGCCACTGAGGGAGCAGGGAGTCCTTTCCAAGGGCCTTTTGTCCTCTGCCCTCTAGCAGCTTTCATCGAGGCCCTGGTTGGGATGGAGGCTCTTGCCCGAATTTCGCAAGTGCGGAGATCTTCCTCTTCCTGCTCCTGCACTGCTGATGCTGGTGAATTTTCTGGAAATGGGGACACTTGCCTTTGCTGCTGGAGGATCGTCTGTAGGATCACGGAGAGCACCTTCTTCTCTTGCAAGGTAACAGCATCCTGGGAGCCATGGACTGGGAACTGGCAGCTCCAGGATGCTTGCTGCTGGGACACTTGCCTCTGGAACAGCTGCCTTGAGAGCGCTGGGTTCCCCTTTCTCTTCTGGGCATTTCCTGGCCATCTCCATCCTCATGGATGAGCAGGATATGGAGACAGCCGAGCCTCTGAGGGAGCAGGGAGTCCTGTGCAAGGGCCTTTTTTCCTCTGCCCTCTACCAGCTCTCACCAAGCCCCTGGCTGGGATGGAGGCTCTTGCCCGAATTTCGCAAGTGCGGAGATCTTCCTCTTCCTGCTCCTGCACTGCTGGTGCCAGGAAATGTTCTGGAAACAGGGACACTTGCCTTTGCTGCTGGAGGATCTTCTGGAATACCATCCTGGAGAGCACCTTCTTCTTTGGCAAGGTAACAGCATCCTGGGAGCCATGGACTGGGAACTGGCAGCTCCAGGACGCTTGCTGCTGGGACACTTGCCTCTGGAACAGCTGCTTGGATAGAGCTGGGTTCCTCTTTTTCTTCTGGGCATTTCCTGGCCATCTCCATCCTCATGGATGAGCAGGATGTGGAGACAGCCGAGCCTCTGAGGGAGCAGGGAGTCCTGTCCAAGGGCCTTTCCTCCTCTGCCCTCTAGCAGCTCTCACCGAGGCCCTGGATGGGATGGAGGTTCTTGCCCGAATTTCGCAAGTGCGGAGATCTTCCTCTTCCTGCTCCTGCACTGCTGATGCCAGGGAATGTTCTGGAAAAGGGGACACTTGCCTTTGCTGCTGGAGGATCTTCTGTACCATCATGGAGAGCATCTTCTGCTTTGGAAAGGGAGCAGCATGCTGGGAGCCATGGACTGGGAACTGGCAGCTCCAGGACGCTTGCTGCTGGGACACTTGCCTCTGGAACAGCTGCTTAGAGAGCGCTGGGTTCCTCTTTTTCTTCTGGGCATTTCCTGGCCATCTCCATCCTCACGGATGAGCAGGATGTGGAGACAGCCGAGCCTCTGAGGGAGCAGGGAGTCCTGTCCAAGGGCCTTTCCTCCTCTGCCCTCTAGCAGCTCTCATGAAGGCTGTAGCATGAATGGAGGTTCTTGCCCAAATTTCGCAAGTGCGGAGATCTTCCTCTTCCTGCTCCTGCACTGCTGATGCCAGGGAATTTTCTGGAAAAGAGGACACTTGCCTTTGCTGCTGGAGGATCTTCTGTAGCATCATGGAGAGCACCTTCTTCTTTGGCAAGGTAACAGCATCCTGGGAGCCATGGACTGGGAACTGGCAGCTCCAGGACGCTTGCTGCTGGGACACTTGCCTCTGGAACAGCTGCTTGGATAGAGCTGGGTTCCTCTTTTTCTTCTGGGCATTTCCTGGCCATCTCCATCCTCATGGATGAGCAGGATGTGGAGACAGCCGAGCCTCTGAGGGAGCAGGGAGTCCTGTCCAAGGGCCTTTCCTCCTCTGCCCTCTAGCAGCTCTCACCGAGCCCCTGGCTGGGATGGAGGCTCTTGCCCGAATTTCGCAAGTGCGGAGATCTTCCTCTTCCTGCTCCTGCACTGCTGATCCCTGGGAATGTTCTGGAAACAGGGACACTTGCCTTTGCTGCTGGAGGATCTTCTGGAATACCATCCTGGAGAGCATCTTCTTCTCTGGCCAGGTAAAAGCCTCCTGGGAGCCATGGACTGGGAACTGGCCGCTCCAGGACGCTTGCTGCTGGGACACTTGCCTCTGGAGCAGCTGCTTGGAGAGCGCTGGGTTCCCCTTTTTCTTCTGGGCATTTCCTGGCCATCTCCATCGTCATGGATGAGCAGGATGTGGAGACAGCCGAGTCCCATAGGGAGCAGGGAGTCCTGTCCAAGGGCCTTTCCTCCTCTGCCCTCTAGAAGCTTTCACCGAGGCCCTGGCTGGGATGGAGGCTCTTGCCTGAATTTCGCAAGTGCGGAGATCTTCCTCTTCCTGCTCCTGCACTGCTGATGCCAGGGAATTTTCTGGAAAAGAGGACACTTGCCTTTGCTGCTGGAGGACCTTCTGTAGCATCATGGAGAGCACCTTCTTCTTTGGAAAGGGAGCAGCATGCTGTGAGCCATGGACTGGGAATTGGCAGCTCCAGGATGCTTGCTGCTGGAACACTTGCCTCTGGAGCAGCTGCTTGGAGAGCGCTGGGTTCCCCTTTTTCTTCTGGGCATTTCCGGGCCATCTCCGTCCTCACGGATGAGCAGGATGTGGAAACAGCCAAGCCTCTGAGGGAGCAGGGAGTCCTGTCCAAGGGCCTTTCCTCCTCTGCCCTCTAGCAGCTCTCACCGAGGCCCTGGATGGGATGGAGGCTCTTGCCCCAGTTTTGCAAGTGCGGAGATCTTCCTCTTCTTGCCCCTGCCCTGCTGGTGCCAGGAAATTTTCTGGAAACGGGGACACTTGCCTTTGCTGCTGGAGGATCTTCTGTACCATCATGGAGAGCACCTTCTTCTTTGGAAAGGGAGCAGCATGCTGGGAGCCATGGACTGGGAACTGGCAGCTCCAGGACGCTTGCTGCTGGGACACTTGCCTCTGGAACAGCTGCCTTGAGAGCGCTGGGTTCCCCTTTTTCTTCTGGGCATTTCCTGGCCATCTCCGTCCTCACGGATGAGCAGGATGTGGAGACAGCTGAGCCCCATAGGGAGCAGGGAGTCCTGTCCAAGGGCCTTTCCTCCTCTGCCCTCTAGCAGCTCTCATGAAGGCTGTAGCATGAATGGAGGTTCTTGCCCAAATTTCGCAAGTGCGGAGATCTTCCTCTTCCTGCTCCTGCACTGCTGATGCCAGGGAATTTTCTGGAAACGGGGACACTTGCCTTTGCTGCTGGAGGATCTTCTGTAGATCATGGAGAGCACCTTCTTCTCTGGCCAGGTAAAAGCCTCCTGGGAGCCATGGACTGGGAACTGGCAGCTCCAGGACGCTTGCTGCTGGGACACTTGCCTCTGGAACAGCTGCCTTGAGAGCGCTGGGTTCCCCTTTTTCTTCTGGGCATTTCCTGGCCATCTCCATCCTCACGGATGAGCAGGATGTGGAGACAGCCGAGTCCCAGAGGGAGCAGGGAGTCCTGTCCAAGGGCCTTTCCTCCTCTGCCCTCTAGCAGCTGTCACTGAGCCCCTGGCTGGGATGGAGGCTCTTGCCTGAATTTCGCAAGTGCGGAGATCTTCCTCTTCCTGCTCCTGCCTGCTGATGCCAGGAATTTTCTGGAAAAGAGGACACTTGCCTTTGCTGCTGGAGGACCTTCTGTAGCATCATGGAGAGCACCTTCTTCTTTGGCAAGGTAACAGCATCCTGGGAGCCATGGACTGGGAACTGGCAGCTCCAGGATGCTTGCTGCTGGAACACTTGCCTCTGGAGCAGCTGCTTGGAGAGCGCTGGGTTCCCCTTTTTCTTCTGGGCATTTCCTGGCCATCTCCGTCCTCACGGATGAGCAGGATGTGGAGACAGCCAAGCCTCTGAGGGAGCAGGGAGTCCTGTCCAAGGGCTTTTCCTCCTCTGCCCTCTAGCAGCTCTCACCGAGCCCCTGGCAGGGATGGAGGCTCTTGCCCGAATTTCGCAAGTGCGGAGATCTTCCTCTTCCTGCTCCTGCACTGCTGATGCCAGGGAATTTTCTGGAAAAGAGGACACTTGCCTTTGCTGCTGGAGGATCTTCTGGAATACCATCCTGGAGAGCATCTTCTTCTCTGGCCAGGTAAAAGCCTCCTGGGAGCCATGGACTGGGAACTGGCCGCTCCAGGACGCTTGCTGCTGGAACACTTGCCTCTGGAGCAGCTGCTTGGAGAGCGCTGGGTTCCCCTTTTTCTTCTGGGCATTTCCTGGCCATCTCCGTCCTCACGGATGAGCAGGATGTGGAAACAGCCAAGCCTCTGAGGGAGCAGGGAGTCCTGTCCAAGGGCCTTTCCTCCTCTGCCCTCTAGCAGCTCTCACCAAGGCCCTGGATGGGATGGAGGCTCTTGCCCCAGTTTTGCAAGTGCGGAGATCTTCCTCTTCTTGCCCCTGCCCTGCTGGTGCCAGGAAATTTTCTGGAAACGGGGACACTTGCCTTTGCTGCTGGAGGATCTTCTGGAATACCATCCTGGAGAGCACCTTCTTCTTTGGAAAGGGAGCAGCATGCTGGGAGCCATGGACTGGGAACTGGCAGCTCCAGGACGCTTGCTGCTGGGACACTTGCCTCTGGAACAGCTGCCTTGAGAGCGCTGGGTTCCCCTTTTTCTTCTGGGCATTTCCTGGCCATCTCCGTCCTCACGGATGAGCAGGATGTGGAAACAGCCGAGCCTCTGAGGGTGCAGGGAGTCCTGTCCAAGGGCCTTTCCTCCTCTGCCCTCTAGCAGCTGTCACCAAGCCCCTGGCTGGGATGGAGGCTCTTGCCCGAATTTCGCAAGTGCGGAGATCTTCCTCTTCCTGCTCCTGCACTGCTGATCCCTGGGAATCTTCTGGAAACAGGGACACTTGCCTTTGCTGCTGGAGGATCTTCTGGAATACCATCCTGGAGAGCATCTTCTTCTCTGGCCAGGTAAAAGCCTCCTGGGAGCCATGGACTGGGAACTGGCCGCTCCAGGACGCTTGCTGCTGGGACACTTGCCTCTGGAACAGCTGCCTTGAGAGCGCTGGGTTCCCCTTTGTCTTCTGGGCATTTCCTGGCCATCTCCATCCTCACGGATGAGCAGGATGTGGAGACAGCCGAGTCCCATAGGGAGCAGGGAGTCCTGTCCAAGGGCCTGTCCTCCTCTGCCCTCTAGAAGCTTTCACCGAGGCCCTGGCTGGGATGGAGGCTCTTGCCTGAATTTCGCAAGTGCGGAGATCTTCCTCTTCCTGCTCCTGCACTGCTGATCCCTGGGAATCTTCTGGAAACAGGGAAACTTGCCTTTGCTGCTGGAGGATCTTCTGTACCATCATGGAGAGGATCTTCTGCTTTGGAAAGGGAGCAGCATGCTGGGAGCCATGGACTGGGAACTGGCAGCTCCAGGACGCTTGCTGCTGGGACACTTGCCTCTGGAACAGCTGCTTGGATAGAGCTGGGTTCCCCTTTGTCTTCTGGGCATTTCCTGGCCATCTCCGTCCTCACGGATGAGCAGGATGTGGAGACAGCCGAGCCTCTGAGGGAGCAGGGAGTCCTGTTCAAGGGCCTTTCCTCCTCTGCCCTCTAGCAGCTCTCATGAAGGCTGTAGCATGAATGGAGGTTCTTGCCCAAATTTCGCAAGTGCGGAGATCTTCCTCTTCCTGCTCCTGCACTGCTGATGCCAGGGAATTTTCTGGAAACGGGGACACTTGCCTTTGCTGCTGGAGGATCTTCTGGAATAACATGCTGAGCCGCTTGTTCTCTGGCCAGGTAACAGCATCCTGGGAGCCATGGACTGGGAACTGGCAGCTCCAGGACGCTTGCTGCTGGGACACTTGCCTCTGAAACAGCTGCTTGGAGAGTGCTGGGTTCCCCTTTCTGTTCTGGGCATTTCCTGGCCATCTCCATCCTCATGGATGAGCAGGATGTGGAGACAGCCGAGCCTCTGAGGGAGCAGGGAGTCCTGTCCAAGGGCCTTTCCTCCTCTGCCCTCTAGAAGCTGTCACCGAGCCCCTGGCTGGGATGGAGGCTCTTGCCCCAGTTTTGCAAGTGCGGAGATCTTCCTCTTCCTGCTCCTGCACTGCTGATGCCAGGGAATTTTCTGGAAACGGGGACACTTGCCTTTGCTGCTGGAGGACCTTCTGTAGCATCATGGAGAGCACCTTCTTCTTTGGCAAGGTAACAGCATCCTGGGAGCCATGGACTGGGAACTGGCAGCTCCAGGATGCTTGCTGCTGGGACACTTGCCTCTGGAACAGCTGCTTGGAGAGCGCTGGGTTCCCCTTTTTCTTCTGGGCATTTCCTGGCCATCTCCATCCTCACGGATGAGCAGGATGTGGAGACAGCCGAGCCTCTGAGGGAGCAGGGAGTCCTGTCCAAGGGCTTTTCCTCCTCTGCCCTCACTTGTGTCACCGAGCCCACTAAGGGATGGAGAATCTTGAATTTATAAGTGGAGATCTTCACCTCTTCCTGCCTGCCACTGCCTGATCCCTGGAATCTTCTGGAAACAGGGACACTTGCCTTCATTGCTGAGGTGGATCTTCTGGAATACCACCATCCTGGAGCATCTTCTTCTCTGTAGCCAGATGCCAAAGCCTCCCTAGAATATGGACTGGGAACTGGCAGCTCCAGGATGCTTGCTGCTGGGACACTTGCCTCTGGAACAGCTGCTTGGATAGAGCTGGGTTCCCCTTTGTCTTCTGGGCATTTCCTGGCCATCTCCATCCTCATGGCTGAGCAGGATGTGGAGACAGCCGAGTCCCATAGGGAGCAGGGAGTCCTGTCCAAGGGCCTTTCCTCCTCTGCCCTCTAGAAGCTTTCACCGAGGCCCTGGCTGGGATGGAGGCTCTTGCCCAAATTTCGCAAGTGCGGAGATCTTCCTCTTCCTGCTCCTGCCCTGCTGGTGCCAGGAAATTTTCTGGAAACGGGGACACTTGCCTTTGCTGCTGGAGGATCTTCTGTACCATCATGGAGAGCATCTTCTTCTCTGGCCAGGTAAAAGCCTCCTGGGAGCCATGGATTGGGAACTGGCAGCTCCAGGACGCTTGCTGCTGGGACACTTGCCTCTGGAACAGCTGCCTTGAGAGCGCTGGGTTCCCCTTTGTCTTCTGGGCATTTCCTGGCCATCTCCGTCCTCACGGATGAGCAGGATGTGGAGACAGCCGAGCCTCTGAGGGAGCAGGGAGTCCTGTCCAAGGGCCTTTCCTCCTCTGCCCTCTAGCAGCTCTCACCAAGGCCCTGGATGGGATGGAGGCTCTTGCCCCAGTTTTGCAAGTGCGGAGATCTTCCTCTTCCTGCTCCTGCACTGCTGATCCCTGGGAATCTTCTGGAAACAGGGACACTTGCCTTTGCTGCTGGAGGATCTTCTGGAATACCATCCTGGAGAGCATTTCTTCTCTGGCCAGGTAAAAGCCTCCTGGGAGCCATGGACTGGGAACTGGCAGCTCCAGGACGCTTGCTGCTGGGACACTTGCCTCTGGAACTGCTGCCTTGAAAGCGCTGGGTTCCCCTTTGTATTCTGGGCATTTCCTGGCCATCTCCATCCTCATGGATGAGCAGGATGTGGAGACAGCCGAGTCCCATAGGGAGCAGGGAGTCCTGTCCAAGGGCCTTTCCTCCTCTGCCCTCTAGCAGCTTTCACCCGGGCCCTGGCTGGGATGGAGGCTCTTGCCCGAATTTCGCAAGTGCGGAGATCTTCCTCTTCCTGCTCCTGCCCTGCTGGTGCCAGGAAATTTTCTGGAAAAGGGGACACTTGCCTTTGCTGCTGGAGGACCTTCTGTAGCATCATGGAGAGCACCTTCTTCTTTAGAAAGGGAGCAGCATGCTGGGAGCCATGGATTGGGAACTGGCAGCTCCAGGATGCTTGCTGCTGGGACACTTGCCTCTGGAACAGCTGCTTGGAGAGCGCTGGGTTCCCCTTTTTCTTCTGGGCAGTTCCTGGCCATCTCCGTCCTCACGGATGAGCAGGATGTGGAAACAGCCGAGCCTCTGAGGGAGCAGGGAGTCCTGTCCAAGGGCCTTTCCTCCTCTGCCCTCTAGCAGCTGTCACCGAGCCCCTGGCTGGGATGGAGGTTCTTGCCTGAATTTCGCAAGTGCGGAGATCTTCCTCTTCTTGCCCCTGCCCTTCTGGTGCCAGGAAATTTTCTGGAAACGGGGACACTTGCCTTTGCTGCTGGAGGATCTTCCGTACCATCATGGAGAGCACCTTCTTCTTTGGAAAGGGAGCAGCATGCTGGGAGCCATGGACTGGGAACTGGCAGCTCCAGGACGCTTGCTGCTGGGACACGTGCCTCTGGAACAGCTGCCTTGAGAGCGCTGGGTTCCCCTTTTTCTTCTGGGCATTTCCTGGCCATCTCCGTCCTCACGGATGAGCAGGATGTGGAAACAGCTGAGCCCCATAGGGAGCAGGGAGTCCTGTCCAAGGGCCTGTCCTCCTCTGCCCTCTAGCAGCTCCCACCGAGGCCCTGGCTGGGAGGGAGGCTCTTGCCCGAATTTCGCAAGTGCGGAGATCTTCCTCTTCCTGCTCCTGCACTGCTGATCCCTGGGAATCTTCTGGAAACAGGGACACTTGCCTTTGCTGCTGGAGGATCTTCTGGAATACCATCATGGAGAGCACCTTCTTCTCTGGCCAGGTAAAAGCCTCCTGGGAGCCATGGACTGGGAACTGGCAGCTCCAGGACGCTTGCTGCTGGGACACTTGCCTCTGGAACTGCTGCCTTGAGAGCGCTGGGTTCCCCTTTGTCTTCTGGGCATTTCCTGGCCATCTCCATCGTCATGGATGAGCAGGATGTGGAGACAGCCGAGTCCCATAGTGAGCACGGAGTCCTGTCCAAGGGCCTTTCCTCCTCTGCCCTCTAGAAGCTTTCACCGAGGCCCTGGCTGGGATGGAGGCTCTTGC
>JAVTVJ010003965.1:0-10287 GCA_034509425.1 Eopsaltria australis
TCATCCCCATTGAGGTCCAACATTGACTTTTCCATAGAATTAGGGAGTTTTTACCCCAAAATTCTTCCCCATTGACCAAAATCTTGGGGTTTGGTCCAAAGGGAGCGTTTTTATCCCAAAATTTGTCCCATTGACATTGAACTATGACTTTTCCACCCAACATTGGCTTTCCCACCCAACTGGGCCTTTTTACCCAAAATTCATTCTTGTTGATTTCCAACCTTGACTTTTCTACCCAATTGGAGCATTTTTACCCCAAAATTCTTCCCCTTTGACCAAAATCTTGGGGTTTGGTCCAACGGGAGCGTTTTTATCCCGAAATTTGTCCCATTGATGTTGAATCTTGACTTTTCCACCCAACTGGGTGTTTTTATCCAAAAATCCATCCCCCTTGAGGCCCAGCGTTGGCTTTTCCACCCAACTGGGCATTTTTATCCCAAATCCATCCTCGTTGATGTCCGACGTTGACTTTTCTACCCAATTGGGGCGTTTTTATCCTAAAATTTGTCCCCATTGAAGTCCAATATTGGCTTTCCACCCAACGTTGACTTTTCCGTCCAATTGGAGCGTTTTTATCCCAAAACTCATCCCTGTTGAGATCCAACCTTGACTTTTCATCCAGCGTTGACTTTTTCACCCAGCTGGAGCGTTTTTATTCCAAAATTCTTCCCCATTGACCAAAATCTTGGGGTTTGGTCCAACGGGGGCGTTTTTCCCCGAAATTTGTCCCATTGACATTGAACATTTACTTTTCCACTTAATATTGGCTTTCCCACCCAACTGGGCCTTTTTTACCCAAAATTATCCTTGTTGATTTCCAACCTTGACTTTTCTACGCAATTGGGTCATTTTTACCCCAAAATTCTTCCCCATTGACTAAAGTCTTGGGGTTTGGTCCAACGGAAGCATATTTATCCCAAAATTTTTCCCCCTTGAAGTCCAATATAAAGTTTTCCACCCAACGTTGACTCTTCCGTCAAATTGGAGCATTTTTATCCCAAAAATTCATTCCCATTGACCAAAATGTTGGGGTTTGGTCCAACGGGGGCGTTTTTATCTCAAAATTTGTCCCATTGATGTTGAACATTGACCTTTTTGTCCAACACTGACTTTTCCTCCTAATTGGGGCATTTTTATCACAAATCCATCCTCCTAAACTTAACGTTGACTTTTCTACCCAATTGGAGCATTTTAATCCCAAAATTCATCCACATTGGCGAAAGTCGTTGTTTTTGATCCAACGGGGGCGTTTTTATCCCAAAATTTGTCCCATTGATGTTGAACCTTGACTTTTCCACCCAACATTGGCTTTTCCACCCAACTGGGCCTTTTTACCCCCAATTAATCCCCATTGAGGTCCAACATTGACTTTTCCATACAATTAGGGAGTTTTTACCCCAAAATTCTTCCCCATTGACCAAAATCTTGGGGTTTGGTCCAAAGGGATCGTTTTTATCGCAAAATTTGTCCCATTGATGTTGAATCTTGACTTTTCCACCCAACTGGGTGTTTTTATCCAAAAATCCATCCCCCTTGAGGCCCAGCGTTGGCTTTTCCACCCAACTGGGCATTTTTATTCCAAATCCATCCTCGTTGATGTCCGACGTTGACTTTTCTACCCAATTGGGGCGTTTTTATCCTAAAATTTGTCCTTATGGAAGTCCAATATAGGCTTTTCCACCAACGTTGACTTTCGCGTCGCTAAATTGGAGCGTTTTATCTCAAAACTGCATCCCTGGTTGAGATCCGAACCTTGGAGCTTTTCATGCCACGTTTCTTTTTCACCCAATTGGGGCCCGTTTTTATCCAAAATTCAATTCCCATTTACGCAATCTTGGGGTTTGGTCCAACGGGGCGTTTTTTTATCCAAAATTTTGTCCATTGATGTTGAATGCCTTGACTTTCCACCCAACATTGCCTTTTGCCCACCCAACTGGGCCTTTTTACCCCAAATTCATCCCCATTGAGGTCCAACATTGACTTTTCCATACAATTAGGGAGTTTGTACCCCAAAATTCTTACCCATTGACCAAAATCTTGGGGTTTGGTCCAAAGGGAGCGTTTTTATCCCGAAATTTGTCCCATTGATGTTGAACCTTGACTTTTCCACCCAACATTGGCTTTTCCACCCAACTGGGCCTTTTTACCCCAAATTCATCCCCATTGAGGTCCAACATTGACTTTCCCATACAATTAGGCAGTTTTTACCCCAAAATTCTTCCCCATTGACCAAAATCTTGGGGTTTGGTCCAACGCGGGCGTTTTTATCCGCAAAATTTTGTCCGGCCATTGAGTCGGCAATATTGGATTTTCCACCCACATGTTGAATTTTCGCGTCGCAATTGGAGCGCTTTTTATCCCTAAATTCTCGCCTGTTGAGAATCCAACTTGACTTTTCCATTCAAGCGTTCACTTTTTCACACCGCAATTGGAGCGTTTTTATGATTCCCAAAATTGCATGCCCATTGACCAAAATCTTGGGGTTTGGTCCAACGGGGGCGTTTTTATCTCAATTTGTGCCCATTGATGTTGAACATTGAACCTTTCCACCCACACTGACTTTTGCGCCCCATTGGGGCCATTTTTTATCACAAATGGCCATCCTCTTGATGCGCCAACTTTGAACTTTTCTACCCAAATGGAGGCGGTTTTTTATCCGCAAAAATTCATCCCCATTGACCAAAGTCGTGGGTTTTGACCCAACGGGGGCGTTTTTATCCCAAAATTTGTCCCATTGATGTTGAACCTTGACTTTTCCACCCAACATTGGCTTTTCCACCCAACTGGGCCTTTTTACCCCAATTTCATCCCCATTGAGGTCCAACATTGACTTTTCCATACAATTAGGGAGTTTTTACCCCAAAATTCTTCCCCATTGACCAAAATCTTGGGGTTTGGTCCAAAGGGAGCGTTTTTTATCCCGAAATTTGTCCCATTGATGTTGAATCTTGACTTTTCCACCCAACTGGGTGTTTTTATCCAAAAATCCATCCCCCTTGAGGCCCAGCGTTGGCTTTTCCACCCAACTGGGCATTTTTATTCCAAATCGCAATCCTCGTTGATGTCCGACGTTGAACTTTTTACCGCATTTGGGGCGTTTTTATCGCTAAAATTTGTCCCGCGTTGAAATGCAACATTGGCTTTTCGCACCAATAAGTTGACTTTTCCGTCGCAATTGGAAGCGTTTTTATTCCAAACTTCATCCTGTTGAAATGCCAACGCTGAACTTTTTTATCCAGCGTTGACTTTTTTCAGCCCAATTGGGGGAACGTTTTTTATCCCAAAAATTCATCCCGCATTGAGCAAACTCTTCGGTTTGGTCCACGGGGCCGTTTTTATCCCAAAATTTGTCCCCGTTGAGGTCCAATATTGACTTTTTCACCCAACGTTGACTTTTCCATCCAATTGGATCGTTTTTATCCCAAAACTCATCCCTGTTGAGATCCAACCTTGGTTTTTCCATCCAGCGTTGACTTTTTCACCCAAATGGAGCGTTTTTATCCCAAAATTCATCCCCATTGACCAAAATCTTGGGGTTTGGTCCAACGGGGGCGTTTTTATCTCAAAATTTTTCCCATTGATGTTGAACATTGACCTTTCCGTCCAACACTGACTTTTCCTCCTAATTGGGGCATTTTTATCACAAATCCATCCTCCTAAACTTAACGTTGACTTTTCTACCCAATTGGAGCATTTTAATCCCAAAATTAATCTTCATTGACCAAAGTCTTTGGTTTTGATCCAACGGGGGCGTTTTTATCCCAAAATTTGTCCCATTGATGTTGAACCTTGACTTTTCCACCCAACATTGGCTTTTCCACCCAACTGGGCCTTTTTACCCCAAATTCATCCCCCTTGAGGTCCAACATTGACTTTTCGATACAATTAGGGAGTTTTTACCCCAAAATTCTTCCCCATTGACCAAAATCTTGGGGTTTGGTCCAAAGGGAGCGTTTTTATCCCGAAATTTGTCCCATTGATGTTGAATCTTGACTTTTCCACCCAACTGGGTGTTTTTATCCAAAAATCCATCCCCTTTGAGGCCCAGCGTTGGCTTTTCACCCAACTGGGCATTTTTATTCCAAATCCATCCTCGTTGATGTCCGACGTTGACTTTTCTACCCAATTGGGGCGTTTTTATCCTAAAATTTGTCCCCATTGAAGTCCAATATTGGCTTTTCCACCCAAAGTTGAGTTTTCCGTCCAATTGGAGCGTTTTTATCGCAAAACTCATCCCTGTTGAGATCCAACCTTGACTTTTCCATCCAACGTTGACTTTTTTACCCAAATGGAGCGTTTTTATCTCAAAATTCACCCCCATTGACCAAAATCTTGGGGTTTGGTCCAACGGGGGCGTTTTTATCTCAAAATTTTTCCCATTGATGTTGAACATTGAATTTTCCACCCAACACTGACTTTTCCGACCAATTGGGGCATTTTTATCACAAATCCATCCTCATTGAAGCTCGACGTTTAATTTTCTACCAAATTGAAGCATTTCTACCCCAAAATTTCATCCCCATTGACCAAAGTCGTGGGTTTTGATCCAACGGGGGCGTTTTTATCCCAAAATTTGTCCCATTGATGTTGAACCTTGACTTTTCCACCCAACATTGGCTTTTCCACCCAACTGGGCCTTTTTACCCCAAATTCATCCCCATTGAGGTCCAACATTGACTTTTCCATACAATTAGGGAGTTTTTAACCCAAAAATCTTCCCCATTGACGCAATTTGGGTTTTGTTCCAAAGGGTGCGTTTTTATCCCAAAATTTGTCCCATTGATATTGAACTATGACTTTTCCACCCAACATTGGCTTTCCCACCCAACTGGGCCTTTTTACCCAAAATTCATCCTTGTTGATTTCCAACCTTGACTTTTCTACCCAATTGGAGCATTTTTATCCCAAAATTCATCCCCATTGACCAAAATGTTGGGGTTTGGTCCTACGGGGGCGTTTTTATCCCGAAATTTGTCCCCATTGAGGTCTAATATTGGCTTTTCCACCCAATGTTGAATTTTCCGTCCAATTGGAGCGCTTTTATCCCAAAACTCATCCCTGTTGAATTCCAACCTTGACTTTTCCATCCAACGTTTACTTTTTAACCCAAATGGAGCATTTTTATCCCAAAATTCATCCCCATTGGCCAAAATCTTGGGGTTTGGTCCAACGGGGGCGTTTTTATCTCAAAATTTGTCCCATTGATGTTGAACATTGACCTTTCCACCCAACACTGACTTTTCCGCCCAATTGGGGCATTTTTATCACAAATCCATCCTCATTGATGCCCAACTTTGACTTTTCTACCCAAATGGAGCGTTTTTATCCCTAAAATTCATCCCCATTGACCAAAGTCGTGGGTTTTGATCCAACGGGGGCGTTTTTATCCCAAAATTTGTCCCATTGATGTTGAACCTTGACTTTTCCACCCAACATTGGCTTTTCCACCCAACTGGGCCTTTTTACACCAAATTCATCCCCATTGAGGTCCAACATTGACTTTTCCATACAATTAGGGAGTTTTTACCCCAAAATTCTTCCCCATTGACGAAAATCTTGGGGTTTGGTCCAAAGGGAGCGTTTTTATCCCGAAATTTGTCCCATTGATGTTGAATCTTGACTTTTCCACCCAACTGGGTGTTTTTATCCAAAAATCCATCCCCCTTGAGGCCCAGCGTTGGCTTTTCCACCCAACTGGGCATTTTTATTCCAAATCCATCCGCGTTGATGTCCGACGTTGACTTTTCTACCCAATTGGGGCGTTTTTATCCTAAAATTTGTCCCCATGGAAGTCCAATATTGGCTTTTCAACCCAAAGTTGACTTTTCCGTCCAATTGGAGCGTTTTTATCCCAAAACTCATCCCTGTTGAGATCCAACCTTGACTTTTTTATCCAACGTTGACTTTTCACCCAATTGGGACGTTTTTAGTCCTACAAATTCATCCCATTGGCCAAAATCGTTGGGCGTTTGGTCCAACGGGGGCGTTTTTATCTTGCAAAATTTTTCGCTCATTGATGTTGAACATTGGAATTTTCCACCAACACTGACTTTTTCCAACCCAATTGGGGCGCATTTTCATCCAAATCCATCCTCATTGAAGCTCGACGTTTAATTTTCTACCCAATTGGAGCCTTTTTATCGCAAAAATTCATCCCATTGACCAAAGTCGTGGGTTTTGATCCAACGGGGGCATTTTTATCCCAAAATTTGTCCCATTGATGTTGAACCTTGACTTTTCCACCCAACATTGCCTTTTCCACCCAACTGGGCCTTTTTACGCCAAATTCATCCCCATTGAGGTCCAACATTGACTTTTCCATACAATTAGGGAGTTTTTACCCAAAATTCTTCCCCATTGACCAAAATCTTGGGGTTTGGTCCAAAGGGAGCGTTTTTATCCCGAAATTTGTTCCATTGATGTTGAATCTTGACTTTTCCACCCAACTGGGTGTTTTTATCCAAAAATCCATCCCCCTTGAGGCCCAGCGTTGGCTTTTCCACCCAACTGGGCATTTTTATTCCAAATCCATCCTCGTTGATGTCCGACGTTGACGTTTCTACCCATGGGGGCGTTTTTATCCCAAAATTTGTTCCCCATTGAAGTCCAATATTGAGTTTTCCACCCAAAGTTGACTTTTCCGTCCAATTGGAGCGTTTTTATCCCAAAACTCATCCCTGTTGAGATCCAACCTTGACTTTTTTATCCAGCGTTGACTTTTTCACCCAATTGGGAGCGTTTTTATCCCAAAAATTCATCCCCATTGACCAAACTCTTCCGGTTTGGTCCAACGGGGGCGTTTTTATCCCAAAATTTCTCCCATTGATGTTGAACATTGACCTTTCCACCCAACACTGACTTTTGCACCCAATTGGGGCATTTTTCATCACAAATCCATCCTCATAAACTTAACGTTGACTTTTCTACCCAATTGGAGCGTTTTTATCCCAAAATTCATCCCATTGACCAAAGTCGTGGGTTTTGATCCAACGGGGGCGTTTTTATCACAAAATTTGTCCCATTGATGTTGAACCTTGACTTTTCCACCCAACATTGGCTTTTCCACCCAACTGGGCCTTTTTAAACCCAATTCATCCCCATTGAGGTCCAACATTGACTTTTCCATACAATTAGGGAGTTTTTACCACCCAAAATTCTTCCATTGACCAAAATCTTGGGGTTTGTTCCAAAGCGAGCGTTTTTATCCCAAAATTTGTCCCATTGACATTGAACTATGACTTTTCCACCCAACCTTCGCTTTCCCACCCAACTGGGCCTTTTTACCCAAAAATTCATCCTTGTTGATTTCCAACCTTGACTTTTCTAACCAATTGGAGCATTTTTACCCCAAAATTCTTCCCCATTGACCAAAATGTTGGGGTTTGGTCCAACGAGGGCGTTTTTATCTTGAAATTTGTCCCCATTGAGGTCCAATATTGGCTTTTACAACCAATGTTGAATCTTCCGTCCAATTGGAGCGCTTTTATCCCAAAACTCATCCCTGTTGAGTTCCAACCTTGACTTTTCCATCCAACGTTGACTTTTTCACCCAATTGGGGCGTTTTCATCCCAAAATTAACCCCCATTGACAAAAATCTTGGGTTTTGGTAGGATGGGGGAGTTTTTATCCTAAAATTTGTCCCATTGAGGTCGCAAGTATTGAGTTTTCCACCCAACGTGTGATTTTTCCATGCCATTGGACGCGTTTTTATGCCCCAAATTCATCCCTTGAACAAGAAGTCGGTGGGTTTGAATCACGGGGGCGTTTTTCTATCCAAAATTTGTCCATTGATGTTGAACGCTTGACTTTTCGCAGCCCAACATTGGCTTTTCCACCCAATGGGGCCTTTTTACCCCCATTATCCATTGAGGTCCAACATTGACTTTTCCATACATTAAGGGATTTTTTACCCCAAAATTCTTCCCCATTGACCAAAATCTTGGGGTTTGGTGCAAAGGGAGCGTTTTTATCCCGAAATTTGTCCCATTGATGTTGAATCTTGACTTTTCCACCCAACTGGGTGTTTTTATCCAAAAATCCATCCCCCTTGAGGCTCAGCGTTGTCTTTTCCACCCAACTGGGCATTTTTATTCCAAATCCATCCTCGTTGATGTCCGACGTTGACTTTTCTACCCAATTGGGGCGTTTTTATCCTAAAATTTGTCCCCATGGAAGTCCAATATTGGCTTTTCCACCCAACGTTGACTTTTCCGTCCAATTGGAGCGTTTTTATCACAAAACTCATCCCAGTCGAGTTCCAACCTTGACTTTTCCATCCAACGTTGACTTTTTCACCCAAATGGAGCGTTTTTATCCCAAAATTCATCCCCAAAATCTTGGGGTTTGGTACAACGGGGGCGTTTTTATCTCAAAATTTGTCCCATTGATGTTGAACATTGACCTTTCCACCCAACACTGACTTTTCCACCCAATTTGGGCATTTTAATCACAAATCCATCTTCATTGATGCCCAACTTTGACTTTTCTACCCAATTGGAGCGTTTTTATCCCAAAATTCATCTTCATTGACCAAAGTCGTGGGTTTTGATCCAACGGGGGCGTTTTTATCCCAAAATTTGTCCCATTGATGTTTGACCTTGACTTTTCCACCCAACATTGGCTTTTCCACCCAACTGGGCCTTTTT
The DNA here is from genome assembly GCA_034509425.1 of Eopsaltria australis. Taxonomy (NCBI): domain Eukaryota; kingdom Metazoa; phylum Chordata; class Aves; order Passeriformes; family Petroicidae; genus Eopsaltria; species Eopsaltria australis. The sequence goes on from JAVTVJ010003965.1 coordinate 8,647, forward strand.
ACCCCCAATTCATCCCCATTGAGGTCCAACATTGACTTTTCCATACAATTAGGGAGTTTTTAAGCCCAAATTCTGGCCCCATTGACGCAAATCTTGGGGTTTTGGTCCAGCAGGGAGCGTTTTTATCCGCGAAATTTGTCGCCATTGATGTTGAATCGTTGACTTTTCCCACCCAACTGGGTGTTTTTATCGAAAATCCATCCCCCTTGAGGCCCAGCGTTGGCTTTTCCAACCAACTGGGCATTTTTATTCCAAATCCATCCTCGTTGATCTCCGACGTTGACTTTTCTACCCAATTGGGGCGTTTTTCTCCCAAAATTTGTCCCCCTTGACCAAAGTCTTGGGGTTTGGTCCAACAGGGGCATGTTTATCCCAATATTTGTCCCCGTTGAAGCCCAATATTGAGTTTTCCACCCAATGTTGACTTTTCCGTCCAATTGGAGCATTTTTTTCCCAAAATTCATCCCCATTGACCAAAATGTTGGGGTTTGGTCCAACGGGGGCGTTTTTATCCCAAAATTTGTCCCCATTGAGGTCCAATATTGGCTTTTCCACCCAATGTTGAATTTTCCGTCCAATTGGAGCGCTTTTATCCAAAAACTCATCCCTGTTGAGTTCCAACCTTGACTTTTCCATCCAACGTTGACTTTTTCACCCAATTGGGGCGTTTTCATCCCAAAATTCACCCCCATTGACCAAAATGTTGGGGTTTGGTAGGATGGTTGCGTTTTTATCCTAAAAATTTGTCCCCATTGAGGTCCAATATTGAGTTTTCCACCCAACGTTGACTTTTCCATCCAATTGGAGCGTTTTTATCCCAAAACTCATCCCTGTGGAGATCGTACCCTGACTTTTCCATCCAACGTTGACTTTTTCACCCAAATGGAGCGTTTTTATCTCAAAATTCATCCCCATTGACCAAAATCTTGAGGGTTTGGTCTTAACAGGGGCGTTTAATATGAAATTTGTCGCCATTGAGGTCAATATTTGGCTTTTCGCACCCAGATGTTGAATTTTCCGTCCAATTGGAGCGTTTTTTTAATGCCGCAAAACTGCATCCCTGTTGAGTTCGCAAGCGCTTGACCTTTCCACCCAACACTGACTTTTCCACCCAATTGGGGCATTTTTATCCCAAATCCATCCTCATTGATGCCCAGCGTTGACTTTTCTACCCAATTGGAGCATTTTTATTCCAAAATTCATCCCCATTGACCAAAGTCGTGGGTTTTGATCCAACGGGGCGTTTTTATCCCAAAATTTGTCCCATTGATGTTGAACCTTGACTTTTCCACCCAACATTGGCTTTTCCACCCAACTGGGCCTTTTTACCCCAAATTCATCCCCATTGAGGTCCAACATTGACTTTTCCATACAATTAGGGAGTTTTTACCCCAAAATTCTTCCCCATTGACCAAAATCTTGGGGTTTCGTCCAAAGGGAGCGTTTTTATCCCGAAATTTGTCCCATTGATGTTGAATCTTGACTTTTCCACCCAACTGGGTGTTTTTATCCAAAAATCCATCCCCTTTGAGGCCCAGCGTTGGCTTTTCACCCAACTGGGCATTTTTATTCCAAATCCATCCTCGTTGATGTCCGACGTTGACTTTTCTACCCAATTGGGGCGTTTTTATCCTAAAATTT
>JAVTVJ010003966.1:0-14268 GCA_034509425.1 Eopsaltria australis
TGGAGCGTTTTTATCCCAAAATTCATCCCCATTGACCAAAGTCGTGGGTTTTGATCCCACGGGGGCGTTTTTATCCCAAAATTTGTCCCATTGATGTTGAACCTTGACTTTTCCACCCAACATTGGCTTTTCCACCCAACTGGGCCTTTTTACCGCAAATTCATCCCCATTGAGGTCCAACATTGACTTTTCCATACAATTAGGGAGTTTTTACCCCAAAATTCTTCCCCATTGACCAAAATCTTGGGGTTTGGTCCACAGGGAGCGTTTTTATCCCAAAATTTGTCCCATTGATGTTGAATCTTGACTTTTCCACCCAACTGGGTGTTTTTATCCAAAAATCCATCCCCCTTGAGCCCCAGCGTTGGCTTTTCCACCCAACTGGGCATTTTTATTCATCCATCCTCGTTTGATGTGGACGTTGACTTTTTACCATTGGGGGTTTTTATCTAAAATTTGTCCCCATGGAAGTCCAATATTGGCTTTTCCACCCAACGTTGACTTTTCCGTCCAATTGGAGCGTTTTTATCCCAAAACTCATCCCTGTTGAGATCCAACCTTGACTTTTCCATCCAACGTTAACTTTTCCGTCCAATTGGAGCGTTTTTATCCCAAAATTCATCCCCATTGACCAAAATCTTGGGGTTTGGTCCAACGGGGGCGTTTTTATCTCAAAATTTCTCCCATTGATGTTGAACATTGACCTTTCCACCCAACACTGACTTTTCCACCCAATTAGGGCATTTTTATCAAAATCCATCCTCATAAACTTAACGTTGTCTTTTCTACCCAATTGGAGCGTTTTTATCCCAAAATTCATCCCCATTGACCAAAGTCGTGGATTTTGATCCAATGGGGGCGTTTTTATCCCAAAATTTGTCCCATTGATGTTGAACCTTGACTTTTCCACCCAACATTGGCTTTTCCACTCAACTGGGCCTTTTTACCCCAAATTCATCCCCGTTGAGGTCCAACATTGACTTTTCCATACAATTAGGGAGTTTTTACCCCAAAATTCTTCCCCATTGACCAAAATCTTGGGGTTTGGTCCAAAGGGAGCGTTTTTATCACGAAATTTGTCCCATTGATGTTGAATCTTGACTTTTCCACCCAACTGGGTGTTTTTATACAAAAATCCATCCCCCTTGAGGCCCAGCGTTGGCTTTTCCACCCAACTGGGCATTTTTATTCCAAATCCATCCTCGTTTATATCCGACGTTGACTTTTCTACCCAATTGGGGCGTTTTTATCCTAAAATTTGTCCCCATTGAAGTCCAATATTGGCTTTTCCACCCAAAGTTGACTTTTCCGTCCAATTGGAGCGTGTTTATCTTAAAACTCATCCCTGTTGAGATCCAACCTTGACTTTTTTATCCAACGTTGACTTTTTCACCCAGTTGGGACGTTTTTATCCCAAAAATTCATTCCCATTGACCAAACTCTTCCGGTTTGGTCCAACGGGAGCGTTTTTATCCCAAAATTTGTCCCCGTTGAGGTCCAATATTGACTTTTTCAACCCAACGTTGACTTTTCCATCCAATTGGAGCGTTTTTATCCCAAAACTCATCCCTGTTGAGATCCAACCTTGATTTTTCCATCCAGCGTTGACTTTTTCACCCAAATGGAGCGTTTTTATCCCAAAATTCATCCCCATTGACCAAAATCTTGGGGTTTGGTTCAACGGGGGCGTTTTTATCTCAAAATTTCTCCCATTGATGTTGAACATTGACCTTTCCACCCAACACTGACTTTTCCACCCAATTGGGGCATTTTTATCACAAATCCATCCTCATAAACTTAACGTTGACTTTTCTACCCAATTGGAGCATTTTTATCCCCAAATTCATCCCCATTGACCAAAGTCGTGGTTTTTGATCCAACGGGGGCGTTTTTATCCCAAAATTTGTCCCATTGATGTTGAACCTTGACTTTTCCACCCAACATTGGCTTTTCCACCCAACTGGGCCTTTTTAAACCCAATTCATCCACATTGAGGTCCAACATTGACTTTTCAATACAATTAGGGAGTTTTTAACCCAAAATTCTTCCCCATTGACCAATAATTTGGGGTTTGGTGACAAAGCGAACAATTTTTATCCGAAATTTGTCCGGATTGATTGTTGAATTTGACTTTTCCTACCCAACTGGGTGTTTTTATCCAAAAATCCATCCCTTGAGGCCCAGCGTTGTACTTTTTCCACCCAACTGGGCATTTTTATTCAAAATCACATCCTCGTGATGTCCGACGTTGACTTTTCTACCCAATTGGGGCGTTTTTATCGCTAAATTTGTCCCCATTGAAGTCCAATATTGGCTTTTCCACCAACGTTGACTTTTCCGTCCAATTGGAGCGTTTTTATCCAATTCATCTGTTTGAGATCACTTGACTTTTCCATCCAACGTTGACGTTCTTTACCCAATGGAGGCGTTTTTATCTCAAAATTCACCCCATTGACCAAAATTTGGGTTTTGATCCAACGGGGGCGTTTTTATCCCAAAATTTGTCCCATTGATGTTGAACCTTGACTTTTCCACCCAACATTGGCTTTTCCACCCAACTGGGCCTTTTTACCCCAAATTCATCCCATTGAGGTCCAACATTGACTTTTCCATACAATTAGGGAGTTTTTACCCCAAAATTCTTCCCCATTGACCAAAATCTTGGGGTTTGGTCCAAAGGGAGCGTTTTTATCCCAAAATTAGTCCCATTGATGTTGAATCTTGACTTTTCCACCCAACATTGCCTTTTCCACCCAACTGGGCCTTTTTACGCCAAATTCATCCCCATTGAGGTCCAACATTGACTTTTCCATACAATTAGGGAGTTTTTACCCAAAATTCTTCCCCATTGACCAAAATCTTGGGGTTTGGTCCAAAGGGATCGTTTTTATCCCGAAAATTGTCCCATTGATGTTGAATCTTGACTTTTCCACCCAACTGGGTGTTTTTATCCAAAAATCCATCCCCCTTGAGGCCCAGCGTTGGCTTTTCCACCCAACTGGGCATTTTTTTTCCAAATCCATCCTCGTTGACGTTAGACGTTGACGTTTCTACCCAATTGGGGCGTTTTTATCCTAAAATTTGTCCCCATTGAAGTCCAATATTGGCTTTTCCACCCAACGTTGACTTTTCCGTCCAATTGGAGAGTTTTTATCACAAAACTCATCCCTGTCGAGTTCCAACCTTGACTTTTCCATCCAACGTTGACTTTTTCACCCAATTGGGACGTTTTCATCCCAAAAATTCATCCCCATTGACCAAACTCTTCCGGTTTGGTCCAACGGGGCGTTTTTATCCCAAAATTTGTCCCCGTTGAGGTCCAATATTGACTTTTTCACCCAACGTTGACTTTTCCATCCAATTTGAGCGTTTTTATCCCAAAAATTCATCCCCATTGACCAAACTCTTGGGGTTTGGTCCAACGGGGGCGTTTTTATCCCAAAATTTGTCCCATTGATGTTGAACATTGACCTTTCCACCCAACACTGACTTTTCCACCCAATTGGGGCATTTTTATCACAAATCCATCCTCATAAACTTAACGGTGACTTTTCTACCCAATTGGAGCGTTTTTATCCCAAAATTCATCCCCATTGACCAAAGTCGTGGGTTTTGATCCAACGGGGGCGTTTTTATCCCAAAATTTGTCCCATTGATGTTGAACCTTGACTTTTCCACCCAACATTGGCTTTTCCACCCAACTGGGCCTTTTTACCCCAAATTCATCCCTATTGAGGTCCAACATTGACTTTTCCATACAATTAGGGAGTTTTTACCCCAAAATTCTTCCCCATTGACCAAAATCTTGGGGTTTGGTCCAAAGGGAGCGTTTTTATCCCGAAAATTTGTCCCATTGATGTTGAATCTTGACTTTTCCACCCAACTGGGTGTTTTTATCCAAAAATCCATCCCCCTTGAGGCCCAGCGTTGGCTTTTCCACCCAACTGGGCATTTTTATTCCAAATCCATCCTCGTTGATGTCCGACGTTGACTTTTCTACCCAATTGGGGTGTTTTTATCCTAAAATTTGTCCCCATGAAGTCCAATATTGGCTTTTCCACCCAACGTTGACTTTTCCGTCCAATTGGAGCGTTTTTATCCCAAAACTCATCCCTGTTGAGATCCAACCTTGACTTTTTTATCCAACGTTGACTTTTTCACCCAATTGGGACGTTTTTATCCCAAAAATTCATCCCCATTGACCAAACTCTTCCGGTTTGGTCCAACGGGGGCGTTTTTATCTCAAAATTTGTCCCCGTTGAGGTCCAATATTGACTTTTTCAATCAACGTTGACTTTTCCATCCAATTGGATCGTTTTTATCCCAAAACTCATCCCTGTTGAGATCCAACCTTGATTTTTCCATCCAGCGTTGACTTTTTTCCCCAGTTGGAGCGTTTTTATCCCAAAATTCATCCCCATTGACCAAAATCTTGGGGTTTGGTCCAACGGGGGCGTTTTTATCTCAAAATTTGTCCCATTGATGTTGAACATTGACCTTTCCACCCAACACTGACTTTTCCACCCAATTGGGGCATTTTTATCACAAATCCATCCTCATAAACTTAACGTTGACTTTTCTACCCAATTGGAGCATTTTTATCCCAAAATTCATCCCCATTGGCCAAAGTCGTGGGTTTTGATCCAACGGGGGCGTTTGTATCCCAAAATTTGTCCCATTGATGTTGAACCTTGACTTTTCCACCCAACATTGGCTTTTCCACCCAACTGGGCCTTTTTACCCAAATTCATCCCCATTGAGGTCCAACATTGACTTTTCCATACAATTAGGGCGTTTTTACCCCAAAATTCTTCCCCATTGACCAAAATCTTGGGGTTTGGTCCAAAGGGAGCGTTTTTATCCCGAAATTTGTCCCATTGATGTTGAATCTTGACTTTTCCACCCAACTGGGTGTTTTTAGCCAAAAATCCATCCCCCTTGAGGCCCAGCGTTGTCTTTTCCACCCAACTGGGCATTTTTATTCCAAAATCCTCCTCGTTGATGTCCGACGTTGACTTTTCTACCCAATTGGGGCGTTTTTATCCTAAATTTGTCCCCATTGAAGTCCAATATTGGCTTTTCCACCCAACGTTGACTTTTCCGTCCAATTGGAGCGTTTTTATCCCAAAACTCATCCCTGTTGAGATCCAACCTTGACTTTTCCATCCAACGTTGACTTTTTTACCCAAATGGAGCATTTTTATCCCAAAATTCACCCCCATTGACCAAAATCTTGGGGTTTGGTCCAACGGGGGCGTTTTTATCTCAAAATTTGTCCCATTGATGTTGAACATTGACTTTTCCACCCAACAATGACTTTTCCACCCAATTGGGGCATTTTTATCACAATCCATCCTCATTGATGCCCAACTTTGACTTTTCTACCCAATTGGAGCATTTTTATCCCCAAATTCATCCCCATTGGCCAAAGTCGTGGGGTTTTGATCCAACGGGGGCATTTTTGTCCCAAAATTTGTCCCATTGATGTTGAACCTTGACTTTTCCACCCAACATTGGCTTTTCCACCCAACTGGGCCTTTTTACCCCAAATTCATCCCCATTGAGGTCCAACATTGACTTTTCCATACAATTAGGGGGTTTTTACCCCAAAATTCTTCCCCATTGACCAAAATCTTGGGGTTTGGTCCAAAGGGAGCGTTTTTATCCCGAAATTTGTCCCATTGATGTTGAATCTTGACTTTTCCACCCAACTGGGTGTTTTTATCCAAAAATCCATCCCCCTTGAGGCCCAGCGTTGGCTTTTCCACCCAACTGGGCATTTTTATTCCAAATCCATCCTCCGTTTGACGTTAGACGTTGACTTTTCTACCCCAACTGGGCGTTTTTATTCCTAAAATTTGTCCCCATTGAAGTCCATATTGCTGTCCACCCAACGTGACTTTTCCATCCAATTGGAGCGTTTTTTTATCACCAAAACTCATCCCTGGTCGAGGTTCCAACCCTTGACTTTTCCAAAATTCCAACGTTTGACTTTTTCACCCAATTGGGACGTTTTCATCCCAAAAATTCATCCCCATTGACCAAACTCTTCCGGTTTGCGTCCAACTACTATGGGCGTTTTATCCCAAAATTTGTCCCCCGTTGAGGTCCAATATTGACTTTTTTCAACCAACCGGTGACTTTTCCATCCGAATGGAGCGTTATTATCCCAAATCTCACCCTGTTGAAAGATCCCAAACCTTGATTTTTCCATCCGCGTTGACTTTTTCACCCAATTGGGACGTTTTTATCCCAAAAATTCATCCCCATTGACCAAAATCTTGGGGTTTGGTCCAACGGGGCCGTTTTTATCTCAAAATTTTTCCCATTGATGTTGAACTTTGAATTTTCCACCCAACACTGACTTTTCCACCTAATTGGGGCATTTTTATCACAAATCCATCCTCATTGAAGCCCGACGTTTAATTTTCTACCCAATTGGAGCATTTTTATCCCAAAAATTCATCCCCATTGACCAAAGTCGTGGGTTTTGATCCAACGGGGGCGTTTTTATCCCAAAATTTGTCCCATTGATGTTGAACCTTGACTTTTCCACCCCACATTGGCTTTCACCCCAATGGCCTTTTTACCCCCATTCATCCCATGAGGTCCAACATTGACTTTTCCATACAATTAGTGAGTTTGTACCCCAAAATTCTTCCCCATTGACCAAAATCTTGGGTTTTGGTCCAAAGGGAGCGTTTTTATCCCTAAATTTGTCCCATTGATGTTGAATCTTGACTTTTCCACCCAACTGGGTGTTTTTATCCAAAAATCCATCCCCCTTGAGGGCCAGCGTTGGCTTTTCCACCCAACTGGGCATTTTTATTCCAAATCCATCCTCGTTGATGTCCGACGTTGACTTTTCTACCCAATTGGGGCGTTTTTATCCCAAAATTTGTCCCCATGGAAGTCCAATATTGGCTTTTCCACCCAACGTTGACTTTTCCGTCCAATTGGAGCGTTTTTATCCTAAAACTCATCCCTGTTGACATCCAACCTTGACTTTTCCATCCAACGTTGACTTTTTTACCCAAATGGAGCGTTTTTATCTCAAAATTTGTCCCATTGATGTTGAACATTGACCTTTCCACCCAACACTGACTTTTCCACCCAATTGGGGAATTTTTATCACAAATCCATCCTCATTGATGCCCAACTTTGACTTTTCTATCCAAATGGAGCGTTTTTATCCCAAAATTCATCCCCATTGGCCAAAGTCCTGGGTTTTGATCCAACGGGGGCGTTTTTATCCCAAAATTTGTCCCATTGATGTTGAACCTTGACTTTTCCACCCAACATTGGCTTTTCCACCCAACTGGGCCTTTTTACCCCAAATTCATCCCCATTGAGGTCCAACATTGATGTTTCCATACAATTAGGGAGTTTGTACCCCAAAATTCTTCCCCATTGACCAAAATCTTGGGGTTTGGTCCAAAGGGATCGTTTTTATCCAGAAATTTGTCCCATTGATGTTGAATCTTGACTTTTCCACCCAACTGGGTGTTTTTATCCAAAAATCCATCCCCCTTGAGGCCCAGCGTTGGCTTTTCCACCCAACTGGGCATTTTTATTCCAAATCCATCCTCATTGATGTCCGACGTTGACTTTTCTACCCAATTGGGGCGTTTTTATCCCAAAATTTGTCCCCATGGAAGTCCAATATTGGCTTTTCCACCCAACGTTGACTTTTCCGTCCAATTGGAGCGTTTTTATCCCAAAACTCATCCCTGTTGAGATCCAACCTTGACTTTTCATCCAGCGTTGACTTTTTCACCCAACTGGAGCGTTTTTATTCCAAAATTCATCCCCATTGACCAAAATGTTGGGGTTTGGTCCAACGGGGGCGTTTTTATCCCGAAATTTTTCCCATTGACATTGAACATTTACTTTTCCACCCAATATTGGCTTTCACACCCAACTGGGCCTTTTTACCCAAAAGTCATCCTTGTTGATTTCCAACCTTGACTTTTCTACCCAATTGGAGCATTTTTACCCCAAAATTCTTCCCCATTGACCAAAGTCTTGGGGTTTGGTCCAACGGGGGCGTTTTTATCCCAAAATTGTTCCCCCTTGAAGTCCAATATTGGCTTTTCCACCCAATGTTGACTTTTCCGTCCAATTTGAGCATTTTTATCCCAAAAATTCATCCCCATTGACCAGAATGTTCGGTTTTGGTCCAACGAGGGCGTTTTTATCCCAAAATTTGACCCATTGACGTTGAACATTGACTTTTTCTCCCAACATTGACTTTTCCATCCATTTGGGGTGTTTTTATCCCAAAATTCATCCCCATTGACCAAAATGTTGGGGTTTGGTCCAACGGGGGCGTTTTTATCTCAAAATTTGTCCCCATTGAGGTCCAATATTGAGTTTTCCACCCAACGTTTACTTTTCCGTCCAATTGGAGCGTTTTTATCCCAAAACTCATCTCTGTTGAGTTCCAACCTTGACTTTTCCATCCAACGTTGACTTTTTCACCCAATTGGGGCGTTTTCGTCGCAAAATTCACACCCACTGACCAAAATCTTCGGGTTTAGGTGGGATGGGGACGTTTTTATCCCAAAATTTGTCCCCATTGAGGTCCAATATTGAGTTTTCCACCCAACGTTGACTTTTCGTCCAATTGGAGCGTTTTTATCCCAAAACTCATCCCTGTTGAGATCCAACCTTGACTTTTCCATCCAACGTTGACTTTTCACCCAATTGGGACGTTTCATCCCAAAAATTCATCCCCATTGACCAAAATGTTGGGGTTTGGTGTTGGCTTGAGAACGTTTTATCCCATCCCCATTGAGGTCAATGTGGCTTTCCACCCCATATTTGAATTTTCAGATCAGGCGGTTTTTATCCCCAAACTCATCCCTGTTGAGTTTCCAACCTTGACTTTTCCATCCAACGTTGACTTTCACCCAATTGGGGTATCCCAAGATTAACCCCAGTAGTAAAATCTTAGGTTTGGTGGTATGGGAAGTTTTTATCTCAAAATTTGTCCCATTGATGTTGAACATTGACCTTTCCACCCAACACTGACTTTTCCGCCCAATTGGGGCATTTTATCACAAATCCATCCTCATTGATGCCCAACTTTGACTTTTCTACCCAAATGGAGCGTTTTTATCCCAAAATTCATCTTCATTGACCAAAGTCGTGGGTTTTGATCAAACGGGGGCGTTTTTATCCCAAAATTTGTCCCATTGATGTTGAACCTTGACTTTTCCACCCAACATTGGCTTTTCCACCCAACTGGGCCTTTTTACCCCAAATTCATCCCCATTGAGGTCCAACATTGACTTTTCCATACAATTGGGGAGTTTTTACCCCAAAATTCTTCCCCATTGACCAAAATCTTGGGGTTTGGTCCAAAGGGAGCGTTTTTATCCCGAAATTTGTCCCATTGATGGTGAATCTTGACTTTTCCACCCAACTGGGTGTTTTTATCCAAAAATCCATCCCCCTTGAGGCCCAGCGTTGTCTTTTCCACCCAACTGGGCATTTTTATTCCAAATCCATCCTCGTTGATGTCCGGCGTTGACTTTTCTACCCAATTGGGGCGTTTTTATCCTAAAATTTGTCCCCATTGAAGTCCAATATTGGCTTTTCCACCCAACGTTGACTTTTCCGTCCAATTGGAGCGTTTTTATCCCAAAACTCATCCCTGTTGAATTGCAACCTTGACTTTTTTATCCAGCGTTGACTTTTTCACCCAATTGGGACGTTTTTATCCCAAAAATTCATCCCCATTGACGAAACTCTTCCGGTTTGGTCCAACGGGGGCGTTTTTATCCCAAAATTTGTCCCCGTTGAGGTCCAATATTGACTTTTTCACCCGACGTTGGCTTTTCCATCCAATTTGGGCGTTTTTATCTTAAAACTCATCCCTATTTGAGATCCAACAGCAGTTTTTCCATCCAGCGTTGACTTTTCACTTAAATGGAGCGTTTTTATCCCAAAATTCATCCCCATTGACCAAAATCTTGGGGTTTTGGTCAGCGGGAGCGATTTTTATCAAAATTTGTCCCATTTTGATGTTGAACGTGACCTTTCCACCCAACTTTTGTTTTCCACCCAATTGGGGCATTTTATCCACCGTCCATCCCTCATAAACTTACTTGTTGACTTTTCTACCCAATTGGAGCATTTTATCCCAAATTCATCCCCATTGACCAATGTCGTGGGTTTTGTTCCAACGGGGTCGTTTTTATCCCAAAATTTGTCCCATTGATGTTGAACCTTGGCTTTTCCACCCAACATTGGCTTTTCCACCCAACTGGGCCTTTTTACCCCAAATTCATCCCCATTGAGGTCCAACATTGACTTTTCCATACAATTAGGGAGTTTTTACCCCAAAATTCTTCCCCAATGACCAAAATCTTGGGGTTTGGTCCAAAGGGAGCGTTTTATCCCAAAATTTGTCCCATTGATGTTGAATCTTGACTTTTCCACCCAACTGGGTGTTTTTATCCAAAAATCCATCCCCCTTGAGGCCCAGCGTTGGCTTTCCACCCAACTGGGCATTTTTATTCCAAATCCATCCTCGTTGATGTCCGACGTTGACTTTTCTACCCAATTGGGGTGTTTTTATCCTAAAATTTGTCCCCATGATCCAATATTGGCTTTTCCACCCAAAGTTGACTTTCTGTCCAATTGGGCGTTTTATCCCAAAACTCATCCCTGTTGAGATCAACTTTTCCATCAACGTTTACTTTTCCACCCAATTGGGACGTTTTATCCCAAAATTCATCCCCATTGACCAAATCTTGGGGTTTGGTCCAGCAGAGCGTTTTTATCTCAAAATTTTTCCCATTGATGTTGAACATTTAGAATTTTCCACCCAACACAGCTTTTCCACCAATTTAGGGCATTTTATCACAAATCCATCCTCATTGAAGCCCTGACGTTTAATTTTTCTACGATACAGCGTTTTATCAAAGAAGATTCATCCCCATTGACCAAAATCTTGGGGTTTGGTCCAACGGGGGCGTTTTTATCCCAAAATTTGTCCCATTGATGTTGAACCTTGACTTTTTCACCCAACATTGTCTTTTCCACCCAACTGGGCCTTTTTACCCCAAATTCATCCCCATTGAGGTCCAACATTGACTTTTCCATACAATTAGGGAGTTTTTACCCAAAATTCTTCCCCATTGACCAAAATCTTGGGGTTTGGTCCAAAGGGATCGTTTTTATCCCGAAATTTGTCCCATTGATGTTGAATCTTGACTTTTCCACCCAACTGGGTGTTTTTATCCAAAAATCCATCCCCCCTGAGGCCCAGCGTTGGCTTTTCCACCCAACTGGGCATTTTTATTCCAAATCCATCCTCGTTGATGTCCGACGTTGACTTTTCGACCCAATTGGGGCGTTTTTATCCTAAAATTTGTCCTTATGGAAGTCCAATATAGGCTTTTCCACCCAACGTTGACTTTTTCACCCAATTGGGACGTTTTTATCCCAAAACTCATCCCTGTTGAGATCCAACCTTGACTTTTCCATCCAACGTTGACCTTTTTTACCCAAATGGAGCGTTTTTATCTCAAAATTCATCCCCATTGACCAAAATCTTGGGGTTTGGTGCAACGGGGGCGTTTTTATATCAAAATTTGTCCCATTGATGTTGAACATTGACATTTCCACCCAACGCAGCTTTTCACCCAATTGGGGCATTTTTATCACAAATCCATCCTCATTGAAGCCCGACGTTTAATTTTCTACCCAATTGGAGCATTTTTATCCCCAAAATTCATCCCCATTGACCAAAGTCGTGGGTTTTGATCCAACGGGGGCGTTTTTATCCCAAAATTTGTCCCATTGATGTTGAACCTTGACTTTTCCACCCAACATTGGCTTTCCACCCAACTGGGCCTTTTTACCCCAAATTCATCCCCATTGAGGTCCAACATTGACTTTTCCATACAATTAGGGAGTTTTTACCCCAAAATTCTTCCCCATTGACCAAAATCTTGGGGTTTGGTCCAAAGGGAGCGTTTTTATCCCGAAATTTGTCCCATTGATGTTGAATCTTGACTTTTCCACCCAACTGGGTGTTTTTATCAAATCCATCCCCCTTGGGGGCTCAAAGCGTTGTCTTTTCCACCCAACTGGGCATTTTATTCCAAATCATCCTCGTTGATGTCCGACGTTGGCTTTTCTACAATTGGCGTTTTATCCTAAATTTCTCATAGGTCAATAATGGCTTTTTCACCCAACGTTGACTTTCCGTCCAATTGGAGCGTTTTTATCCGAAAACTCATCCCTGTTGAGATCCAACCTTGATTTTTCCATCCGATGTTTACTTTTTCACCCAACTGGAGCGTTTTTATCTCAAAATTCATCCCCATTGACCAAAATCTTGGGGTTTGGTCCAACGGGGGCTTTTTTATCTCAAAATTTGTCCCATTGATGTTGAACATTGACCTTTCCACCCAACACTGACTTTTCCACCCAATTGGGGCATTTTTATCACAAATCCATCGTCATTGATGCCCAACCTTGACTTTTCTACCCAAATGGAGCGTTTTTATCCCAAAATTCATCTTCATTGACCAAAGTCGTGGGTTTTGATCAAACGGGGGCGTTTTTATCCCAAAATTTGTCCCATTGATGTTGAACCTTGACTTTTCCACCCAACATTGGCTTTTCCACCCAACTGGGCCTTTTTACCCCAAATTCATCCCCATTGAGGTCCAACATTGACTTTTCCATACAATTAGGGAGTTTTTACCCCAAAATTCTCCCCCATTGACCAAAATCTTGGGGTTTGGTCCAAAGGGAGCGTTTTTATCCCGAAATTTGTCCCATTGATGTTGAATCTTGACTTTTCAACCCAACTGGGTGTTTTTATCAAAAAATCCATCCCCCTTGAGGCCCAGCGTTGGCTTTTCCACCCAACTGGGCATTTTTATTCCAAATCCATCCTCGTTGATGTCCGACGTTGACTTTTCTACCCAATTGGGGCGTTTTTATCCTAAAATTTGTCCCATTGAAGTCCAATATTGGCTTTTCCACCCAAAGTTGACTTTTCCGTCCAATTGGAGAGTTTTTATCTTAAAACTCATCCCTGTTGAGATCCAACCTTGACTTTTTTATCCAACGTTGACTTTTTCACCCAGTTGGGACGTTTTTATCCCAAGAATTCATCCCCATTGACCAAACTCTTTCGGTTTGGTCCAACTGGAGCGTTTTTATCCCAAAATTTGTCCCCGTTGAGGTCCAATATTGACTTTTTCAACCAACGTTGACTTTTCCATCCAATTGGAGCGTTTTTATCCCAAAACTCATCCCTGTTGAGATCCAACCTTGATTTTTCCATCCAGCGTTGACTTTTTCACCCAAATGGAGCGTTTTTATCCCAAAATTCATCCCCATTGACCAAAATCTTGGGGTTTGGTCCAACGGGGGCGTTTTTATCTCAAAAATTCTCCCATTGATGTTGAACATTGACCTTTCCACCCAACACTGACTTTTCCACCCAATTGGGGCATTTTTCATCACAAATCCATCCTCATAAACTTAACGCTGACTTTTCTACCCAATTGGAGCGTTTTTATCCCAAAATTCATCCCCATTGACCAAAGTCGTGGGTTTTGATCCAACGGGGGCGTTTTTATCCCAAAATTTGTCCCATTGATGTTGAACCTTGACTTTTCCACCCAACATTGGTTTTTCCACCCAACTGGGCCTTTTTACCCCAAATTCATCCCCATTGAGGTCCAACATTGACTTTTCCATACAATTAGGGAGTTTTTACCCCAAAATTCTTCCCCATTGACCAAAATCTTGGGGTTTTGTCCAAAGGGAGCGTTTTTATCCCGAAATTTGTCCCATTGATGTTGAATCTTGACTTTTCCACCCAACTGGGTGTTTTAATCCAAAAAATCTTACCCTGAGCTCAGTTGCTTTTCCACCCAACTGGGCATTTTTATTCCAAATCCATCCTTTTGTTGACGCTAGACGCTGGATTTTCTACCCAATTGGGGCTTATCCTGAAATTTGTCCCCATTGAGGTCCAATATTGGCTTTTCCACCCAAAGTTGATTTTTCCGTCCAATTGGAGCGTTTTTATCCCAAAACTCATCCCTGTTGAGATCCAACCTTGACTTTTCCATCCAACGTTGACTTTTTCACCCAACTGGAGCGGTTTTATCCCAAAATTCATCCCCATTGACCAAAATCTTGGGGTTGGTCCAATGGGGGCGTTTTTATCCCAAAATTTGTCCCATTGATGTTGAACATTGACTTTCCACCCAACACTGACTTTTCCACCCA
>JAVTVJ010003968.1:0-14828 GCA_034509425.1 Eopsaltria australis
GGGGACAAAATTTAGGATAAAAACTCCCCAATTGGGTAGAAAAGTCAACGTCGGACATCAACGAGGATGGATTTGGAATAAAAATGCCCAGTTGGGTGGAAAAGCCAACGCTGGGCCTCAAGGGGGATGGATTTTTGGATAAAAACACCCAGTTGGTGGAAAAGTCAAGATTCAACATCAATGGGACTAATTTTGGGATAAAAACGCTCCCTTTGGACCAAACCCCAAGATTTTGGTCAATGGGGAAGAATTTTGGGGTAAAAACTCCCTAATTGTATGGAAAAGTCAATGTTGGACCTCAATGGGGATGAATTGGGGGTAAAAAGGCGCAGTTGGGTGGAAAAGCCAATGTTGGGTGGAAAAGTCAAGGTTCAACATCAATGGGACAAATTTTGGGATAAAAACGCCCCCGTTGGATCAAAACCCACGACTTTGGTCAATGAAGATGAATTTTGGGATAAAAAGGCTCCATTTGAGTAGAAAAGTCAAGGTTGGGCATCAATGACGATGGATTTGTGATAAAAATGCGCCAATTGGGTGGAAAAGTCAGTGTTGGGTGGAAAGGTCAATGTTCAACATCCATGGGACAAATTTTGAGATAAAAACGCCCCCGTTGGACCAAACCCCAAGATTTTGGTCAATGGGGATGAATTTTGGGATAAAAACGCTCCAATTGGATGGAAAAGTCAACTGCTGGATGGAGAAAGTCAAGGTTGGATCTCAAAGGGATGAGTTTTGGGAATAAAAACGTCCCAAATTGGGGTGAAAAAAGTCAACGTTGGGTGGAAAAGCCAATATTGGACTTTCATGGGGACAAATTTTAGGATAAAACGCCCCAATTGGGTAGAAAAGTCAACGTCGGACATCAACGAGGATGGATTTGGAATAAAAATGCCCAGTTGGGTGGAAAAGACAACGCTGGGCCTCAAGGGGGATGGATTTTTGGATAAAAACACCCAGTTGGGTGGAAAAGTCAAGATTCAACATCAAATGGATCAAATTTTGGATAAAAACGCTCCCTTTGGACCAAACCCCACAGATTTTTGGTCAATGGGGAATAATTTTGGGGTAAACACTCCCTAATTGTATGGAAAAGTCAATGTTGGACCTCAATGGGGATGAATTTGGGTTAAAAAGGCCCAGTTGGGTGGAAAAGCCAATGTTGGGTGGAAAAGTCAAGGTTCAACATCAATGGGACAAATTTTGGGATAAAACGCCCCCGTTGGATCAAAACCCACGACTTTGGTCAATGAAGATGAATTTGGGGATAAAAACGCTCCAATTGGGTAGAAAAGTCAAAGTTGGGCATCAATGAGGATGGATTTGTGATAAAAATGCCCCAATTGGGTGGGAAAGCCAATGTTGGGTGGAAAAGTAATTGTTCAACATCAATGGGACAAATTTTGAGATAAAAACGCTCCCGTTGGACCAAACCCCAAGATTTTGGTCAATGGGAATGAATTTTGGGATAAAAACGCTCCAGTTGGGTAAAAAGTCAACTTCTGGATGGAAAAATCACAGGTTGGATCTCAACCAGGGATGAGTTTTGGGAATAAAACGCTCCAATTGGATGGAAGTCAACGTTGGTGTGAAAAGTCAATAATTGGACCTCAACGGGGACAAATTTTGGGATAAAAACGCTCCCGTTGGACCAAACCGGAAGAGTTTGGTCAATGGGGATGAATTTTTGGGATAAAAACCTCCCAACTGGGTGAAAAAGTCAACGTTGGATGGAAAAGTCAAGGTTGGATCTCAACAGGGATGAGTTTTGGGATAAAAACGCTCCAATTGGACAGAAAAGTCAACTTTGGGTGGAAAAGCCAATATTGGACTTCAATGGGGACAAATTTTAGGATAAAAACGCCACAATTGGGTAGAAAAGTCAACGTCGGACATCAACGAGGATGGATTTGGAATAAAAATGCCCAGTTGGGTGGAAAGCCAACGCTGGGCCTCAAGGGGGATGGATTTTTGGATAAAAACACCCAGTTGGGTGGAAAAGTCAAGATTCAACATCAATGGGACAAATTTTGGGATAAAAACGCTCCCTTTGGACCAACCCAAGATTTTGGTCAATGGGTGTCGTGGTTTTAGTTTGCTTATTCAGGTTTGTGGCTAAATGCCAGCACACTTACCTAAATTTACTTGATTGCTTGTTGTGAGATAAGGATTAGGAGTAGGCAAAGCAGGCTCAAACTTTATAAAGTGCAAAGAAGTTTTATTAATATATCTAAGACAAAGGGAAAAAAGGAAAACAAAAACTCAAGAAAAAACAACCAGAACAAACTCTCTAGACCACTCCTCTTTCCCCACCTCTCCATTTCATTTTCCCTGACAACATACAAAAGACAACACTTTGACTTCCAGTCAGTTTACCACTTCAGAAACAGCTCTTGTTCCAGTTTATTTAGGAAGAGAAGTTTCTTTTGCTTACACTATGGATCTTCTGTAAGAAAAATATAGTTTTTATGGGTCTTCTGCTTCACCATTAACCGCCGTCCGGAGTAAAGTCCAGCATAATGGTGGATCTCTCTTACACCAGTAGCCTTCCCACAGCCACTATGGTGGGTTATGAACAGTCTACAGGGTACCTGTTTTAAGGATGCCCAGTTCAATTGCAGCAACAAAGAAAATCTCTTCTTCTGTGCTTAGCAGCACAGGTTCTCCTGACAACTCAGGTTCTCTAGCGTTCTCCCCGGGACCAGGGCTCTGAGTCACAGCCTTTCCTCTCTCTTGGTTCTAGTTTCTCATCAGGCTGTACTTTTTCAACACTTACTTGTCTGTACTTAGGTATTTCAGTTCATTGGCTGCAATAAGAACCTCACATCTCCCTTTGGACTATATCTTCATATATTACAGAGAATTTATTAGCTCAGTCCCCAACCATGGTTCTCTAAAAGAGTTTTCAGCTTTCACTCTTGAAGCAACTTCTCATGCACCTCCCTCTAGGTATCAGTTCTGCTTTCCTCACTGACTGTAAAGTCTCTGCGCTGCACTATGTAGATGTCCTCACTCGTTCCTCTCTCTGCGAGGAAGGATGGGTGTCTGTGAGTTTAGTCCAGGCATGGACAGAGTTAATCTCTGTCTCTCTCTCTCTCCGGCAGTGTGAGGATCACGTGCTCTTTGCCGGGCTGCTTGAACAGGTCCGAGCTGGATGCCAGACGCTCTCAAGAGTCTCTGCCCGGCTCTGCGGAGCTGGCTCGGCCTGGTAGGGCTATCTGGGCCCGGGATGACAGGGCAGGGCCTGGCCCGAGCTGGATGGAGTCCGGCCCGGTCCTTGCCTGGCCCGGCTCTCTCTCTTGTGTAGCTGACACACCGGCTGAGCTGGATTTGCTGAAAATTCTAATCGTTTCCTCCCCCATGCCTGCCCGGCTGCAGCGGCACGGCTGCCGTAAAAACCTCCCTTCCCCCCCCCATCCCTCCTTTGGAAAGGCGGGGGGGGGGGGGAAAGCGCTTGGGCCTCACCAGTGAGAGAAGCAGGAGCTGCTCCTCTCTACACAGCAGCAGCAGGTCCAAAGAGGAAGAGCGTCAGAGAGTCTCTGCTTATATATGGTTTTTTCCTTGAAGGCGGACTAACTTTTTAATTGGTTTACCTACCTATCAATTCTTAAAACTACTTGATTATTGGCTCTCTCTTTCGCAGGAAGGAAGTTGTATTTCTTCTTGCATTCCTGCAGCTCAGATCACTTCCTAGATTTTGACCCCTCTGGCCTAACCCAGGACAATGGGGAAGAATTTTGGGGTAAAAACTCCCTAATTGTATGGAAAAGTCAATGTTGGACCTCAATGGGGATGAATTTGGGGTAAAAAGGCCCAGTTGGGTGGAAAAGCCAATGTTGGGTGGAAAAGTCAAGGTTCAACATCAATGGGACAAATTTTGGGATAAAACGCCCCCGTTGGATCAAAACCCACGACTTTGGTCAATGAAGATGAATTTGGGGATAAAAACGCTCCAATTGGGTAGAAAAGTCAAAGTTGGGCATCAATGAGGATGGATTTGTGATAAAAATGCCCCAATTGGGTGGACAAGTCAGTGTGGGTGGAAAGGTCCAATGTCAACATCAATGGGAACAAATTTTGAGATAAACACGCCCCCGTTGGGCCAAACCCCAACATTTTGGTCAATGGGGATGAATTTTTGGGATAAAAACTCCCCAGTTGAGTGAAAAAGTCAACATTGGATGGAAAATCAAGGTTGGATCTCAACAGGGATGAGTTTTGGGATAAAAACGCTCCAATTGGACGGAAAAGTCAACTTTGGGTGGAAAAGCCAATATTGGACTTCCATGGGGACAAATTTTGGGATAAAAACGCCCCAATTGGGTAGGAAAGTCAACGTCAGACATAAACGAGGATGGATTTGGAATAAAAAATGCCCAGTTGGGTGGAAAAGCCAACGCTGGGCCTCAAGGGGGATGGATTTTTGGATAAAACCACCCAGTTGGGTGGAAAAGTCAAGATTCAACATCAATGGGACAAATTTCGGGATAAAAACGCTCCCTTTGGACCAAACCCCAAGATTTTGGTCAATGGGGAAGAATTTTGGGGTAAAAACTCCCTAATTTTATGGAAAAGTCAATGTTGGACCTCAATGGGGATGAATTGGGGGTAAAAAGGCCCAGTTGGGTGGAAAAGGCAATGTTGGGTGGAAAAGTCAAAGTTCAACATCAATGGGACAAATTTTGGGATAAAAAACGCCCGTTGGATCAAAAAACCTGATTGCGGTAGGCGAGCGTTTGGCCCAATGGTGGGTGATGGAAGTTTGTGGGATAAACATGGCTCGCAATTGGGTAGACAAAGTCAACGTTAAGTTTATGAGGATGGAATGTTGTGATTAAAAATGCCGGTTCCAATTTGGGTGAAGGAAGTCAGTGTTGGGTGGAAAGGTCAATGTTCAACATCAATGGGACAATTTTTGAGATAAAAACGCCCCCGTTGGACCAAACCCCAAGATTTTGGTCAATGGGGATGAATTTTGAGATAAAAACGCTCCATTTGGGTAAAAAAGTCAACGTTGGATGGAAAAGTCAAGGTTGGATCTCAACAGGGATGAGTTTTGGGATAAAAACGCTCCAATTGGACGGAAAAGTCAACGTTGTGTGGAAAAGCCAATATTGGACTTCAATGGGGACAAATTTTAGGATAAAAACACCCCAATTGGGTAGAAAAGTCAACGTCGGACATCAACGAGGATGGATTTGGAATAAAATGCCCAGTTGGGTGGAAAAGCCAACGCTGGGCCTCAAGGGGGATGGATTTTTGGATAAAAACACCCAGTTGGGTGGAAAAGTCAAGATTCAACATCAATGGGACAAATTTGGATAAAACCTCCTTTGGGACGCAAACCCCAAGATGTTTGGGTGCAATTGGGGAGAATTTTTTGGGGTAAAACTCCTAATTGGTATGGAAATGAGTCAATGTTGACAATCAATGGGGATGAACTTTGGGGTAAAAAGGGCCGGCAGTTGGGTCGGAAAAGCCAATGTTGGGGTTGGGAAGTCTAAGGTTCAACATCAATGGGGACAAATTTGGGATAAAAACGCCCGTTGGATCAACACCCACTGACTTTGGTCAATGAAGATGAATTTTTGGATAAAAACGCTCCAATTGGGTAGAAAAGTCAAAGTTGGGCATCAATGAGGATGGATTTGTGATAAAAATGCCCCAATTGGGTGGAAAAGTCAGTGTTGGGTGGAAAGGTCAATGTTCAACATCAATGGGACAAATTTTGAGATAAAAACGCCCCCGTTGGACCAAACCCCAAGATTTTGGTCAATGGGGATGAATTCTGGGATAAAACCGCTCCATTTGGGTGAAAAAGTCAACGCTGGATGGAAAAATCAAGGTTGGATCTCAACAGGGATGAGTTTTGGGATAAAAACGCTCCATTTGGACGGAAAAGTCAACGTTGGGTGGAAAAGCCAATATTGGACTTCAATGGGGACAAATTTTAGGATAAAAACGCCCCAATTGGGTAGAAAAGTCAACGTCGGACATCAACGAGGATGGATTTGGAATAAAAATGCCCAGTTGGGTGGAAAAGCCAACGCTGGGCCTCAAGGGGGCTGGATTTTTGGATAAAAACACCCAGTTGGGTGGAAAAGTCAAGATTCAACATCAATGGGACAAATTTCGGGATAAAAACGCTCCCTTTGGACCAAACCCCAAGATTTTGGTCAATGGGGAAGAATTTTGGGGTAAAAACTCCCTAATTGTATGGAAAAGTCAATGTTGGAGCTCAATGGGGATGAATTGGGGGTAAAAAGGCCCAGTTGGGTGGAAAAGCCAATGTTGGGTGGAAAAGTCAAGGTTCAACATCAATGGGACAAATTTTGGGATAAAAACGCCCCCGTTGGACCAAACCCCACGACTTTGGCCAATGGGGATGAATTTTGGGATAAAAATGCTCCAATTGGTTAGAAAAGTCAACGTTAAGTTTATGAGGATGGATTTGTGCTAAAAATGCCCCAATTGGGTGGAAAAGTCAGTGTTGGGTGGAAAGGTCAATGTTCAACATCAATGGGAGAAATTTTGAGATAAAAACGCCCCCGTTGGACCAAACCCCAAGATTTTGGTCAATGGTGATGAATTTTGGGATAAAAACGCTCCATTTGGGTGAAAAAGTCAACGCTGGATGGAAAAATCAAGGTTGGAACTCGACAGGGATGAGTTTTGGGATAAAAACGCTCTAATTGGATGGAAAAGTCAACGTTGGGTGAAAAAGTAAATATTGGACCTCAACGGGAACAAATTTTGGGATAAACACGCCCCCGTTGGACCAAACCGGAAGATTTTGGTCAATGGGGATGAATTTTTGGGATGAAAACGTCCCAATTGGGTGAAAAAGTCAACGTTGGATGGAAAAGTCAAGGTTGGAACTCGACAGGGATGAGTTTTGGGATAAAAACGCTCCAATTGGACGGAAAAGTCAACTTTGGGTGGAAAAGCCAATATTGGACTTCAATGGGAACAAATTTTAGGATAAAAACACCCCAATTGGGTAGAAAAGTCAACGTTGGACATCAACGAGGATGGATTTGGAATAAAAATGCCCAGTTGGGTGGAAAAGCCAACGCTGGGCCTCAAGGGGGATGGATTTTTGGATAAAAACACGCCAGTTGGGTGGGAAAAGTCAGATTCAACATCAATGGGGACAAATTTTGGGATAAAAACGCCCCCGTTGGACCAAACCCAAACATTTTGGTCAATGGGGATGAATTTTTGGGATAAAAGACTCGCCTATTGGTATGGATAAAGTCATGTTTGGACCTCAATGGGATGAAATATTGGCGGTGTACAAGGCGCAGTTGGGTTGGAAAGCCAAATGTTGGGTGGAAAAGCCAATATTGGACCTCAATGGGAACAAATTTTGGGATAAAAACGCCCCCGTTGGACCAAACCCCAACATTTTGGTCAATGGGGATGAATTTTTGGGATAAAAATGCTCCAATTGGGTAGAAAATTAAACGCCGGGCTTCAACGAGGATGGATTTGGAATAAAAATGCCCAATTGGGTGGAAAAGTCAGTGTTGGGTGGAAAATTCAATGTTCAACATCAATGGGACAAATTTTGAGATAAAAACGCCCCCGTTGGACCAAACCCCAAGATTTTGGTCAATGGGGAAGAATTTTGGGGTAAAAACGCTCCATTTGGTAAAAAAAAGTCCAACTTGTTGGAGTGGAAAAGTCAAGGTTGGATCTCAACAGCGGATTGAGTTTTTTGGGATAAAAACGCTCGCAATTGGACGGAAAAAGTCAACGTTGGGTGAAAAGCCAATATTGTTGACTTCATGGGGACAATTTTTGGGATAAAAACGCCCCAATTGGGTAGAAAAAGTTCAACGTGCAGAAATCTAACGAGGATATAGGGGGAATTTGGAATAAAATGCCAGTTGGGTGGAAAAGCCAAGCTGGGCTCAAAGGGATGGATTTTTGGATAAAACACCCAGTTGGGTGGGAAAGTAAGATTCAACAGCAATGGGGACAAATTTCGGGATAAAACGCTCCCTTTGGACCAAACCCCAAGATTTTGGTCAATGGGGAAGAATTTTGGGGTAAAAACTCCCTAATTGTATGGAAAAGTCAATGTTGGACCTCAATGGGGATGAATTTGGGGTAAAAAGGCCCAGTTGGGTGGAAAAGCCAAGGTTGGGTGGAAAAGTCAAGGTTCAACATCAATGGGACAAATTTTGGGATAAAAACGCCCCCGTGGGATCAAAACCCACGACTTTGGTCAATGGGGATGAATTTTGGGATAAAAACGCTCCAATTGGGTAGAAAAGTAAAGTTGGGCATCAATAAGGATGGATTTGTGATAAAAATGCCCAATTGGGTGGAAAAGTCAGTGTTTGGGTGGAAAGGTCAATGTTCAACATCATGGGACAAATTTTTTTGAGATAAAAACGCCGGCGTTGGACAAACCGCAAGATTTTGGTCATGGCGATGAATTTTGAGATAAAAAAAAACGCTGCCATTTGGGTAAAAGTTCAACGTTGGATTGGAAAAGTCAAGGGTTGGATCTCACAGGGATGAGTTTTTGGGATAAAAACGCTCCAATTGGACGGAAAAGTCAACTTTGGGTGGAAAAGCCAATATTGGACTTCCATGGGGACAAATTTTAGGATAAAAACACCCCAATTGGGTAGAAAAGTCAACGTCGGACATCAACGAGGATGGATTTGGAAATAAAAATGCCCAGTTGGGTGGAAAAGCCAACGCTGGGCCTCAAGGGGGATGGATTTTTTGGATAAAAACACCCAGTTGGGTGGAAAAGTCAAGATTCAACATCAATGGGGCAAATTTCGGGATAAAAATGCTCCCTTTGGACCAAACCCAAAGATTTTGGTCAATGGGGAAGAATTTTGGGGTAAAAACTCCTAAATTCTATGGAATAGTCAATGTTGGACCTCAATGGGGATGAATTTGGGGTAAAAAGGCCCAGTTGGGTGAAAAGCAATTGTTGCGGTGGAAAGTCAAGGTTTCAACATCAATGGACAAATTTTGGGATAAAAACCGCCCCGCGTTGGATGAAAACCCACGCTTTGGCCATGGGGGATGATTTTGGGATAAAAAATGCTCCAATTTGGGTAGAAAAAGTCAACGTTTAAGTTTTTTGAGGGAATGGATTTTGTGATAAAAATGCCCAATTGGGTGGAAAAAGTAGTGTTGGGTGGAAAGGTCAATGTTTCAACCATCAATGGGACAAATTGAGATAAAAAGCCCGCGTTGGACCAAACCCCAAGATTTTGGTCATGGGGATGAATTTTTGGATAAAAACGCTCCAATTGGGTAGAAAAGTCAAAGTTGGGCATCAATGAGGATGGATTTGTGATAAAAATGCCCCAATTGGGTGCAAAAGTCAGTGTTGGGTTGGAAAGGTCAATGTTCAACATCAATGGGAGAAATTTTGAGATAAAAACGCCCCCGTTGGACCAAACCCCAAGATTTTGGTCAATGGGGATGAATTTTGGGATAAAACCGCTCCATTTGGGTGAAAAAGTCAACACTGGATGGAAAAATCAAGGTTGGATCTCAACAGGGATGAGTTTTGGGATAAAAACGATCCAATTGGATGGTAAAGTCAACGTTGGGTGAAAAAGTCAATATTGGACCTCAACGGGGACAAATTTTGGGATAAAAACGCTCCCGTTGGACCAAACCGGAAGAATTTGGTCAATGGAGATGAATTTTTGGGATAAAAACGTCCCAACTGAGTGAAAAAGTCAACGTTGGATAAAAAAGTCAATGTTGGATCTCAACAGGGATGAGTTTTAAGATGAAAATGCTCCAATTGGACGGAAAAGTCAACTTTGGGTGGAAAAGCCAATATTGGACTTCAATGGGGAGAAATTTTAGGATAAAAACGCCCCAATTGGTTAGAAAAGTCAACGTCGGACATCAACGAGGATGCATTTGGAATAAAAATGCCCAGTTGGGTGGAAAAGCCAACGCTGGGCCTCAAGGGGGATGGATTTTTGGATAAAAACACCCAGTTGGGTGGAAAAGTCAAGATTCAACATCAATGGGACAAATTTCGGGATAAAAATGCTCCCTTTGGACCAAACCCCAAGATTTTGGTCAATGGGGAAGAATTTTGGGGTAAAAAATTCCTAATTGTATGGAAAAGTCAATGTTGGACCTCAATGGGGATGAATTTGGGGTGAAAAGGCCCAGTTGGGTGGAAAAGCCAATGTTGGGTGGAAAAGTCAAGGTTCAACATCAATGGGACAAATTTTGGGATAAAAACGCCCTCATTGGATCAAAACCCACGACTTTGGTCAATGGGGATGAATTTTGGGATAAAAACGCTCCATTTGGGTAGAAAAGTCAAAGTTGGGCATCAATGAGGATGGATTTGTGATAAAAATGCCCCAATTGGGTGGAAAAGTCAGTGTTGGGTGGAAAGGACAATGTTCAACATCAATGGGACAAAATTTGAGATAAAAACGCCCCCGTTGGACCAAACCCCAAGATTTTGGTCAATGGGGATGAATTTTGGGATAAAAACGCTCCAGTTAGGTGAAAAAGTCAACGCTGGATGGAAAAGTCAAGGTTGGATCTCAACAGGGATGAGTTTTTGGATAAAAACGCTCCAATTGGACGGAAAAGTCAACTTTGGGTGGAAAAGCCAATATTGGACTTCAATGGGGACAAATTTTGGGATAAAAACGCCCCAATTGGGTAGAAAAGTCAACGTCGGACATCCACGAGGATGGATTTGGAATAAAAATGCCCAGTTGGGTGGAAAAGCCAACGCTGGGCCTCAAGGGGGATGGATTTTTTGATAAAAACACCCAGTTGGGTGGAAAAGTCAAGATTCAACATCAATGGGACAAATTTCGGGATAAAAACGCTCCCTTTGGACCAAACCCCAAGATTTTTGTCAATGGGGAAGAATTTTGGGGTAAAAACTCCCTAATTGTATGGAAAAGTCAATGTTGACTCAATGGGGATGAATTTGGGGTAAAAAGGCCAGTTGGGTGGGAAAAAGCCAATGTTTGGGTGAAAAGTCAAGGTTCCAAGCATCAATGGGACAAATTTTGGGATAAAAACGCCCCTGTTGGATCAAAACCCACGACTTTGGTCAATGGGGATGAATTTTTAGGGTAAAAACGCTGCATTTGGGTAGAAAATTAAACCTCAAGCTTCAATGAGGATGGATTTGTGATAAAAATGCCCCAATTGGGTGGAAAAGTCAGTGTTGGGTGGAAAATTAAATGTTCAACATCAATGGGAAAAATTTTGAGATAAAAACGCCCCCGTTGGACCAAACCCCAAGATTTTGGTCAATGGGGATGAATTTTGGGATAAAACGTCCCAATTGGGTGAAAAAGTAAACGTTGGATGGAAAAGTCAAGGTTGGATCTCAACAGGGATGAGTTTTGGGATAAAAACGCTCCAATTGGACAGAAAAGTCAACTTTGGGTGGAAAAGCCAATATTGGACTTCAATGGGGACAAATTTTAGGATAAAAACAAAGCCCCATATGGGTAGAAAAGTCAAAGGTCGACATTCACGCCGGAATGGATTTGGAATAAAAATGCCCAGTTGGGTGGAAAAGCCAACGCTGGGCCTCAAGGGGGATGGATTTTTGGATAAAAACACCCAGTTGGGTGGGAAAGTCAAGATTCAACATCAATGGGACAAATTTCGGGATAAAAACGCTCCCTTTGGACCAAACCCCAAGATTTTGGTCAATGGGGAAGAATTTTGGGTAAAAACTCCCTAATTGTATGGAAAAGTCAATGTTGGACCTCAATGGGGATGAATTTGGCGTAAAAAGGCCCAGTTGGGTGGAAATCATGTACTGTGGTTGTTAGCCGATGTTGTGTGAGATATAAGTCATAGAGGTTTCAGACATCAATGGGACAAGTTTTGGGATAATAACGGCCCCGTTGGATCAAAAACCCACGGACTTTTGGTCAATGATAGATGAATTTTGGGATAAAAACGCTCCAATTGGGTGGAAAAGTCAAAGTTGGGCATCAATGAAGATGGATTTGTGATAAAAATGCCCCAAATTGGGTGGAAAAGTCAGTGTTGGGTGGAAAGGTCAATGTTCAACATCAATGGGACACATTTTGAGATAAAAACGCCCCCGTTGGACCAAACCCCAAGATTTTGGTCAATGGGGATGAATTTTGAGATAAAAACGCTCCATTTGGGTAAAAAAGTCAACGTTGGATGGAAAAGTCAAGGTTGGATCTCAACAGGGATGAGTTTTGGGATAAAAACGCTCCAATTGGACGGAAAAGTCAACTTTGGGTGGAAAAGCCAATATTGGACTTCCATAGGGACAAATTTTAGGATAAAAACGCCCCAATTGGGTAGAAAAGTCAACGTCGGACATCAACGAGGATGGATTTGGAATAAAAATGCCCAGTTGGGTGGAAAAGCCAACGCTGGGCCTCAAGGGGGATGGATTTTTGAATAAAAACACCCAGTTGGGTGGAAAAGTCAAGATTCAACATCAATGGGACAAATTTCGGGATAAAAATGCTCCCTTTGGACCAAACCCCAAGATTTTGGTCAATGGGGAAGAATTTTGGGGTAAAAAATTCCTAATTGTATGGAAAAGTCAATGTTGGACCTCAATGGGGATGAATTTGGGGTAAAAAGGCCCAGTTGGGTGGAAAAGCCAATGTTGGGTGGAAAAGTCAAGGTTCAACATCAATGGGACAAATTTTGGGATAAAAACGCCCCTGTTGGATCAAAACCCACGACTTTGGTCAATGAAGATGAATTTTGGGATAAAAACGCTCCAATTGGGTAGAAAAGTCAAAGTTGGGCATCAATGAGGATGGATTTGTGATAAAAATGCCCCAATTGGGTGGAAAAGTCAGTGTTGGGTGGAAAGGTCAATGTTCAACCTCAATGGGACAAATTTTGAGATAAAAACGCCCCCGTTGGACCAAACCCCAAGATTTTGGTCAATGGGGATGAATTCTGGGATAAAAACGCTCCAATTGGATGGAAAAGTCAACGTTGGGTGGAAAACTCAATATTGGACCTCAATGGGGACAAATTTTAGGACAAAAACGCCCCCATCCTACCAAAACCCAAGATTTTGGTCAATGGGGGTGAATTTTTTGGATGAAAGCACCCCAATTGGGTGAAAACGTCAACGTTGGATGGAAAAGTCAAGGTTGGAACTCAACAGGGATGAGTTTGGGATAAAAACACTCCAATTGGATGGAAAACTCAACTTTGGGTGGAAAACTCAATATTGGACTTCAATGGAGACAAATTTTGGGATAAAAACGCCCCCATTGGACCAAAACGCAACATTTGGTCATGCGGATGAATTTTGGGATATAACCACGCCCAATTGGACGGAAATGTCGTTGGGAGAAAATTCTGTTCACGTCATGGTCAATATTTTGGGATAAAAACGCCCTCGTTGGCCAAAACCGAACTTCTGGTCAATGGGAGACTTTTTGGTTAAAAATGCTCAATTGGACGGAAAAGTCAACATTGGGTGAAACTCAATATGGACTTTAATGGGGACAATTTTGGGATAAGAAATGCCCTCTTGACCAACCCAGACTTTGGTCAAATGGGGAAGAATTTTGGGTAAAAAGCTCCAATTGGTAGAAAAAGTCAAGGTGGACCAATCATGGATGACTTTTGGTAGAAAAGGCCCAATTGGGTGGAAAAGTCAGTGTTGGATGGAAAGGTCAATGTTCAACATCAATGGGAGAAATTTTGAGATAAAAACGCCCCCGTTGGACCAAACCCCAAGATTTTGGTCAATGAGGATGGAATTTGGGATAAAAACGCTCCATTTGGGTGAAAAAGTCAACGCTGGATGGAAAAATCAAGGTTGGATCTCAACAGGGATGAGTTTTGAGATAAAAACGCTACAATTGGATGGAAAAGTCAACGTTGGGTGAAAAAGTCAATATTGGACCTCAACAGGGACAAATTTTGGGATAAAAACACCCCCGTTGGACCAAACCGGAAGAGTTTGGTCAATGGGGATGAATTTTTGGGATAAAAACGTCCCAATTGGGTGAAAAGTCAACGTTGGATAAAAAAGTCAAGGTTGGATCTCAACAGGGATGAGTTTTGGGATAAAAACGCTCCAATTGGACGGAAAAGTCAACTTTGGGTGGAAAAGCCAATGTTGGACTTCCATGGGGACAAATTTTAGGATAAAAACACCCCAATTGGGTAGAAAAGTCAACGTCGGACATCAACGAGGATGGATTTGGAATAAAAATGCCCAGTTGGGTGGAAAAGACAACGCTGGGCCTCAAGGGGGATGGAATTTTTGGATAAAAACACCCAGTTGGGTGGAAAAGTCAAGATTCAACATCAATGGGACAAATTTCGGGATAAAAACGCTCCCTTTGGACCAAACCCCAAGATTTTAGTCAATGGGGAAGAATTTTGGGGTAAAAACTCCCTAATTGTATGGAAAAGTCAATGTTGGACCTCAATGGGGATGAATTTGGGGTAAAAAGGCCCAGTTGGGTGGAAAAGCCAATGTTGGGTGGAAAAGTCAAGGTTCAACATCAAGGGGACAAATTTTGGGATAAAAACGCCCCCGTTTGATCAAAACCCACGACTTTGGCCAATGTGGATGAATTTTGATAAGAATACGCTCCATGTTGGGTGAAAGTCAAAGTTGGGCATTAATGTAGGATGGATTTTGATAAAAATGCCCCAATTGGGTGGAAAAGTCAGTGTTGGGTGGAAAGGTCAATGTTCAACATCAATGGGACAAATTTTGAGATAAAAACGCCCCCGTTGGACCAAACCCCAAGATTTTGGTCAATGGGGATGAATTCTGGGATAAAAACGCTCCAATTGATGGAAAAGTCAAC